>VZRX01015728.1:403467-496934 GCA_013398075.1 Notiomystis cincta | reverse complement strand
GCGGACAAACACAGCCATTGGGGCAAACACAACCATGGGGTACAAACACAGCTATCGCAGCCAAACACAACCATCGCAGCCAAACACAGCCATCGGGGCCAAACGCAGCCATCGGGGCTCTTCTACTCATCCAGCACACTGCAGGCTGAAAGCTGTGCTGCTCTCGTGTGCGGGCAAGCGCTTGCGTCGGGCGTTTCTGTGTCCTGAGGAGTAAAGAATGAGAGGAGGAAAATACATAAGGAGCCCCTGATCTGCTTAAATCCTCATTTGGAACCAAATATGTAACGACAAGACAGAGGGCTGAGCTTTGTCTCCATTTTACATAACACTGCAGAATTTATCACAGCTTCTCTTCTACGTGGTTGCAGTAAAAGGAATAGACTATTGCAAGGGGTATTTGAGATGAAGAAGACAGCTGGAAGTTGAAGATACCCCCACTAGTTTTCCAGTAGAGACAGAGGCTGCAGCTCTGTGCCCCTCCTTGCCAGATTTGTGCACTGCTGGATGCGTTGACTTTACACAAAAAGCCAGCAGGTACAGCTGCACCAGGCTGCCCCTTTTGATGCATTTTGATAATTACAGTATGACCCTTTTAATAGCATTTTCCTGGCTTGTCACCTGGAGTCCCAGGCTGCCCTGAGTCCCATCCCCTATCCCTGCCCTTTGTGGACCATCTTTGTTACACACAGGGTCTGTTACGAATGACCTCTGTGGGATGAATTTCTCTTTTCCATGCTTAGTCACCGACATAAATTCCCCTGGAACAATACAGCACGTGATGGTGCTGACATCATAGCTTTATACGACTGCCCCTACACTCAGTCCTCAAACTGCAACAGTGTGCAGAGTCCCAAAAATGGGAAAGTTATTTCTGCTGCATGCAGTGACGAGAAAGGCTACTGTGTAGTAAGGTTTGGCCAGGGCACTGCCAGCATCCCTTGCTTCTCTCTTGGGTTCCAAAATGCACATTTCCGTCCTGCGCAGAGGCAGCGTCTGCGAGAAGAGCCAGGATGATGCACAGACGGGAGAATCTGCAGTACAGGGAGGACTTTGAGCAAGGAAAGAGTGCTTGTGATCATCCCTGTGGATCGTAACCTTTGCCTGCTAAGGAAGATACATTCAGATGTGGCATCTAACATTTAACAGTGCTAATTTCATAATGAAATAATACAGTGCTTTAACAGGTGCCGTGGGCACAGGCAGTTCTGTTGCTGTCATCACCAGGACTCTCCTGTCTGCAGAGTGAGCTGGTACACAAAGCTAAACAAGCAAAAACCAGCAGTGCAAAAGGCAGCAAGAAGATTTCTGAAGGTTTAACTCTATGAAAACCAGCTTGTAGTGGGATAAAAACAAGGGTTAGCACTGAACAGAGAAGAAAAGAAGGGGCAGGAGCGCCCCTTTAAGGAAGAACTGCTCATTTTAGCAGTGCGAAACTGCAGCTTAAAAAGCCTTGTCCTTGTCACTGCCAAGCAGCAATCTCCCTGCATCTGAACACTGGGTGAAAGGCATCAAAAGTCAGGAGAAGATCCAGGAGACAACAATCACTCCTCAGAACATTCCTGTGTTACCTCAGTCTGTTACCAGCATAAAGGTCACACACTCTTTTACTCACGTGGACTTCACAGGTGAGGGTCATGAGTCAGCACGTGTTTCCTACCCAGTTTCTCTGAGTTCTGTGTAAACACGCAGTAGTTTCTTCCTTTGGCTGGAGGTTGTCTGAAGACCACCTGGCCTTGTTAATATTATTGCTGCTGCCTAGCCCAGTAGTGTCCACACTCCTCCCTTCCTGCAGTTCTGGTTGTTGAGACCCACAGGTTAAACTCCTTGTAGGTTTTTCAAGGTATCTAAGTAAATAATGTCACTATTTGGAAGTGAAAATGTTATGAGGCAACAGAAAATTAAATGAAACTTGAAACAAAGTCTCAGCCAGATACCCTTAATGTGTGGTACTGTTTGTGGAAAACAGTTTAAAGGGAGTAACTCTTTGCTGTCACTTCCAAATTAAAAAAAATAAATAAAAAAGTAATCAAATAAAATTAATAAAGTCCAAATCAAAAGAGGTAGTTCTTCACCAACTAATAGTAGACCTCTGGCATAACTTGCTGCAGGATGCTTTGGATACAAGAAGTTTATATGGTCTCACCCTACAGACACTTTTAAACCAGGGAGGAGGAGGAAAGAGGGAAAGAAAGACTCCAGTTCAGAGACTCTGCCTAGCACTGCTGAAGACCCTCTACAAAAGCTGCTGTCCCACAGATCCAGGGTGAGGCTGCTGTATAAGCCAGGTAGCCAGAGTCTCAGCACTTGGCCAGTGTTACAAGACTTCTAAGACTTCTTGAATGGAAGCACAAATGTAGCTTGCATCCTCTCCTGCTACTGATGAGTATATTTGTTACTTCTTCCATGTGGTTATCTGTGTTAATCTCCTCTACTGTTCTTTGTTTTCTCCTTTCCTGTACTCTTAGTTACCTATGCATTCTCTGTTCTGTTTTTTCCCAAAGCTCCATGATAACTAAACTAACATATTTCTGTTACTGCTAGATAAGTGTAGCTCTCTTAGAAGTAGAAGCAATGAGAGTTCAAGAACTACTTTACAAAAGTCTCAAGTAGGTGGCAAACACCGAATAGAGAATTTTATCACTGAGCACCAATTGCTTTTCTTCAAAATATTTGGAGAAAGAAAATGAAAATTGACCTAAAAATAATAAAATAACACATTCTGAAATAAGTTTGTCACAGGTTTTTTTTCTGTTTTTCCCCTTTTTGGGAAAGCTAAGCTTTTCAAATTGCTTAAATCTAAAAATACAGATTTCTTATATGTGAGTGTCAGGCTGAGAGGCCCTGCCCACCACCCAGAAGTATATTTAGCAAGCAGAACCCTTTTTTCAGCAGACTGTAATTCAGAGTGAAACGTGCTGCCCTGGGCTGTATCACTGAGCAGTCAGTAGAGTTGGGGAGCCTCTTCCACAGTCCAGACAGACCCTCACATCCCAAGAACACCCTGGATAACAGTTCCTCACACTCACCTTTTCTAGCCAAACATAATAATTAACATCCCATTAGTTATAGCTCAGCAGCAGTATTAAGCTAGTCCTGGAGGTACCTTAGGTACAGGGGGATCTGTAGCTCAACAGTGAAGTTGCAGACTTTACCTTTTAGTTCAGGTGAGTCTGTGAGTCTTCCATGGCTGTGGCTCAGCAAAAAAGAGCAGAGGCAGGAACTGATCATCCCCCCTTCTCTAGCACATGGAGCAGGCACTGCCTGTGTCTCTGCAGTTTGTCACTCTGTGAAGCAAGACTGACAAGGCAGATTGACACCAGAATGGTGCACCATCACATCAGATCAGATCCCAGTAGAAATTTAATCATGACAAGGCATTATGCACCTTCACCTTTTTTACATTATAAATGCAATGAGGTTTAGGTTAGCTCTTATGCAAATTCATGCCAGCTGCAGATGGACAGCTGGAACCTGGTCCAGCATGAAGATTATAGGTACAAAGTGGAAAGGATATTTTTTTCCTTGGGTTAATGTTTGAATGATCAGAACAAGTTTACACCAGCTCAGTGTGGTTACTTTTAGACATTGAATGTGAACACCCTGAGGAAATCTCACAACACCCTGAGAGTGAGCTGTAGACTGCTACAAAAACACCTTACGGGGTCAAAGCTATTTATAAACCTTCAGAGGGTATCGGGAGATCATCTGCAGGATCGTGTGTCCTTCCTTGTCTGGCCCTTTCAGACCTTTCCTGAAAGCCGTGTAAGCCCCTTCCTGATTTAACTTCGTGTTAGAGCTACCCCCAGATACAACAATGGCAGTCATGGCCACAGTCTGCCATTACATTTCCAAGCAGCTTAAATCATACTGTGTCTTCCTTTTGATACACCACCTTCTTTGTGTACCCAGGGACTAGCACTGGCAACAGTTCTGGTTTTCAGCAGGGGGCAGATTGCAAACACTGAGCATGTCATCTTCACCTTTTGCTTAACTAAGACACAGTATTCACTTTCAACAGAGTTTGAAGAACATAGGTCATAACAGGGGAAGAATAGGAGGAAGAAAGTTCACCTTTTCTCAAGCAAACAGCACTTTTAATCCTTAAACTCTGTGAAGTAACTAATGAACCATTCATGAGAGATCTCTAACACTGTACCAAATGCCTAATTTCCTAGTGGTGCAGTGATTTGTTGATTGGCAGACTTCAGAAAGGCAGTGGAACAAAAGATTCAATCACCAATTTTTACACACTGTCATTCAATAAACTGGTCAGCTGCTCATGCCAACAAGGCAGGCAGTCAATATCAAGATGTTTCAAATGAGTACAACACTCCTTACTCCTAAGTTATCAGGCAAGGGGGGGAAATAAAGATGTGTTAACCCTACCCATAATAAGTCTTTTGGTTCATTTTTTAAGCAAATAGGGAAATGCCACAGTAAAATTAATTGTAAGCTGAAAGTACAACTTTTTCAGGGTTTGCACTCAAAATAGCTCCTTGACAAACCTAGGGACAATTCCTTTGGGGAATCAGGGATCTCTTCTTAGCATTCAACACCTGCATTAACAACTCGTTAAACAGATTAGAGCATGCAGTGCTAAAACATACAGATGAATCAGGCTGGGAAGAGTTTCAATCACTCTGAAGATAACAGAGGGTGTGATCTTTCAGGGCCAAGATATGAAGTGAATGGCACAATGACAGCAAGGTAAGATTGAACAATAACTTCAGTTTCCTCATCACAAAATGCCACGCCATTCATAAAGAGCAGTGTATGTTGTTTCCAGCTGTCTTTAAGGAAGAGGTCAAACCTCCATGGAAGGCTGGAGTGCCATCAGTGCTGTAAATGTCTTGTGTTCATCTCACCCTCTTTTCACATGCATTTCAAGCCCCAGAGGGTTGTACAACCCCAATCAGTGGCATGTTTATTTCTTGTTCTTATGACACTGTTAGACTGAGGAAAAAGAACATTAAAACATTCTACCACATACTTACACAGTCCAGGAAAAGTGTCAATAAGCTGTAATCACAAGAGGCTGTTTAAAATAAATGTCTCATTACACAGATTAAAACACAAAAAGGAAAGGACAAATTTTACAAATAAATATTCTTCCTTTCAGGAAAGGGAATAAAATCTTGAAATCAGAGAACCAAGTGTCACAAACAGTCTGGAAAGGAGATATGATCAAATAAAATGCAGTTGTAAAAAAATAATCCAGAAAATTTTGAAATGTAGTGACTACAACCAAATGTACAGAGATGAAAAGAGGTGCAGTGAAAAGAACCAAAAGTTGCCAAAATTATTGACATTGAAATCACAAAAGCATGGAAGAAAGGTAAACAAGGAGACAGGAGAAGAAATTGAGGAAATTAAATGCTAAGGAAAGGGAAAAGAAGCATCTGAAACAAAGCAAAATCTATAAAAGCAAATGGGATGAGCTGAAGTGCAGGAAAAGGGACTGAAACTTGCCCAATTGATCCTCATTGAAATCACAAGATTTCATTCACTTTCCTGGAAAGAAAACAAACAAGCAAACAAACAAACAAATAAATAAATGTGTGATCTCCTGGTTCCTCCAGACTTGTGGCAGATGTTGCTGGAAAGCAATCTGTATTTTCAGTGACTGTTAACCATTCAGGAATTATGCCTAATTTGGAATTTTCATGCCACTGTATTTATCTTGAAAAGGTGTTTATATATAAGCTTTATAACTCTTTGAAAGTACTCATACCACTGCAGAGGCCTTTCTTTTCATGTTTCTTATAGATGCATGTATACATGGTCTTTCTATAGGTGTGGTTTGATGCTACAGTCAATTCAGTGACAGACCTGGTTTTGGAGGTTTCTGCTCCCAGCTTCTCCTACTTGCTGTTCTCTCTCCTTCCCTTTTACCAACTCAACTTTCAGAGCTACTCTAATAAGAATTTTGGTTTTTTGAAGCAGAACTAACACTCCTCCCCCTTGACAGGGCTCTGCTGTCAGGGGAGTACTAACTAGATTCATGTCTCACCATATCCACTCCAGAGAATTTATCTCTGAAATGCTCTTTCTCTGATGGGGACTGTGCCACCATGTAACATCAGGCCCTTGAGCTTTAAACTATCCCATGATCTATGTGATAAATATGACAACACAGACCTAGAAAAATTAGTGAGGACACTGGAATTCACCCTTCCCCAAACCCATAATTCCAGCCAGCCAAGCCCTCAAGAAGATTAATTCTCTGAATATTTCTCTTGCAGCCACAAGTGCTGGAAAGATTGTCTAGATGGAAGCAAAAATTCAGCAGATTTTGGCTTGTATTATCCTCAGACACGGACTCTGTCTGCAAGAAGTCCTCCATGAGCAAGGGGGTGTTTGGTGCCACAAAGCACTCTCCTCTGCAGGCATTAAGGAGTGATCAGCAGCAGCAAATATAGAAGTGAGGTGGGACAGTTCCCAGCTGCAGCAGCTGGAAGGCTCAAGGGACGACCTCTGTAGTGGTCCATCTCTTCTTTGTTAAGCACAGGGATTTGTCTGAACCATGCCACTCTCTGTGTAGACTTCAAAGGCAGTATTAGGGTGTGGGGGTCAGCTCAAACCAAGTTAATCTCGGAGCCCTGACACTGATGTGCAGTGAGCTGCCAGTGCACACCAGGCTAAAAGCACAGTAACCCAAGCACACGTCCCACCTATTGCTCTAGAGTTGTGTTTGGCCTCCACAGTGTTCTGAATATGTGCCTGCCCAAGACAAAAACCATGATTGGGCAGATCTCTTTTCTGTTTGGCACCATTTCTGCAGCTCTAGAACAGACATGGCTTCTCTCATGCAGCTCCCTGAGCTGCACAGTGCATTAAATAACGCCAAAACAGCTTTTCCAAGGGCCTGATACTGCTACATGACCCTCCAGCATCCCCAGTTTGCTAGTTCCCAGCATATACACAAGCAGAAAAGTTCTTTTTTGTGACTGCTGTCAGATTCAGGCATTGAACAACAAGGAGGAGAAGCAACAGGCACAGGCTATTTCAGACAGGCAGAAAGCTGGAAGACAAAGAGCCTGTCAGGTCAGTCCATTCTTCATTACTTGGCCTGTCTCCTCAGCACCACCTTCTGCCTTTCCAGAGGAAAATACATCCCCTCCCCAGCCAAGAAACAAGCCAAGGGCCTGGGCTTCTGCTGCTCTTCAGTTCACTTCAGTCACTTCAGTTTAACAAATGATGTTACAAGGCACTTTATTTTTTGTCTGTTTAACCCATATTTTTGTTTCAGAATTTCTCCTGTCACACTGAGTTACAAACCCTTGATGTAGGATAAAGACTCCTTTTTCCCTCCCTGGGGACTGTTCCCTTTGGGTAGTAATAACAACCCTCCTTAGCTGTCCCTGCACAGCTGAGATACAAATATTTATCCCTTTTCATCATTTCTTGTAAATCCTTCCAGCCTCTGATCATTTCATTGGTCTTGTGTGACCTTTGCTTTGTTTTTCCCATGTCTTAGACTCAACTGCAAGACAGATAAATAAAAATGATAAATATCATGATGCTTAAATATGTTGCTGCTCCCACAGGTGCCTCCCACCCCTCCTTCTCATCTGTTGGTGGGAGGGTATCTCCTGGAAGCTCAGAGGCCTTTTCTTCAGGCTGGGCTGAATTCATGTTACAAGGCTGGCCCGATCAACCTTTGCTGCTCTGGGCTGTGCTGCTGAGAGGAAGGAAATGAACTCCCTGTCTGGTGAAAAATGCTCTCCATGACCCTAGCTCTGCTGCCCAGCTGAGATGGAAATATGGACATAAAGCACTGGCTCTGGCAGGCAGCTTCATGGCAGAGGAGAAGAGTGACTGGGAAAATACTGCTGGGCCCTGCACTCAAAGTGTAACAGGCTGTGACCAAACTGTGTGCACAGGGAAACCTGAAGTGTTCCTGACAGCTGCACTGGGGCTTCAGTTCTATTTTGGGTTGTTCTGGTTCTGTTTTTTTTCCAAAACTAGAACGAAAAAGGAAGAAAAAAAAGAAATAAAGAAGAGCATTGAAAAAAATATTCCTTATTTAAAGAAAAGACCATTTTAAAGGTGTTTTTTTGTTTGTTTTACCAAATCCTTTTCACATCCAAGAAAGAAAAGGGTGCTTTTATGCCTAAACTGGCACCCCTGACTTCAAAGGTGAAAGTAGCCATGGCTGTGTAATAGCTGGGTGCTTCATGATCTAGGCTCCACACTCCAGTGGGTAGGTAGGTACAGAGATGAAAATTCAGGCAAGATCTGCTTTGGGTGACTGTGAAGCACCAGCCACAAGACAATATCATGTAAGCTTCTGAAAGAGGGAATAAAGACCCTCACCAAATGATTATGCTCTGTTTTTTAACTTCAACATCTAAATAACATACTGGCTCACAGCTGCTTTATTTAAAGTTTCACTGATCTTACTCTGTTGGGAGCATATAATGAATACCAGATCCCATATCCCTTATATTTTCTATGGAGACAAGCAGCAGGAAAACCTTGGAACAAGGCAGGCTTTCTTTGAGGAGCAGGGGAGGGCGGGAATCCCCCTTAAGCAGTAATATCCCCCTGCTCCCTCACCAGACTAAAGAGGAGACACATAAAAGTTATAAATAACTTCTTTTTCTTAGTTATGGGACCCAATAAAATAAGAAAGATGTTTTGGACTTTGCAAAGCAAAAAAATAATGTTTATGTTTTTGAAAATTTCAAAGGAAACTGCCTCAACTGCCCAGAAGGCAATTTGTTTGGAGAATTTATTAACTCAGTCATTAACCCGAGTGGTGAAGTATCTCCCCCATGCCCTGAGAGATCACGTTTGTGCTGCAGTGTCACCCCTGACACTGCTGCAGAGACTGGAAAGAGTGCTTTCTCTTCCCTCATTTACATCCCTTCCTTAGCCCCTTGGCTTCAGGTTAGCAGTGAGAGGCTGCTGGTGGGTTTGTGCTCCTGGGGGAAGGGTCAAAATGCAACAGTGGTGGCCATCCTTGGAAGCCACAAAGAGTAATTCCAAGTGTAAAGAGAAGATGACTTCACACAAATGCAGAACAGAGGGAGAAGCAAAGAGAGAAAGAAAGAAACATTTAATTTCCCTGAATCTCTCATAATTGTCTTTGCTAATTGCATGAGGAAGCTGCAAGGCATTAATCCTTGCTTCTCTACTCCCTGGGACCAGGACCAGCCCAGTAACTGATAAACCAACCAAAACAGCAACACACTTTGTTCCCTATTGCACTAGTGAGCAAGAAAACCTTATTCCAGTGCCTCAAAGGTACAGCACCACATGCCCCTGCACCCAGACCCCTCCCACACTCCACTGCATTTTTACTACCTTTTTCTGAAATTCCTAACTTTGCTGCCAAAATGCATCAAAGAAGAAAGGAAACCTCCCTGCATGACTGCAGAGTCCCCACTGACCTTTCTTAGGCTGGGAACAGCTGGGCCTCCATCGGATACCCGAGGGCAGGGCCCTGGCTGGTTTATCTCAAACCCATTAACCACAGGGCAGAGGAAGAAGAGTGCTTAGGTAGCGGTTACCCTCGGCATTAGGTTTCCACCATGAGGACAATCAATATCTCTGAATTACCACTTCAGTCATTCCCTTCGGGCACAGCCTGGCTGGAATAAAGGGGCCATCCCTCAGTCACCACGTGCAGAACAAACAGGAGCTCATGGCTAAAGCAGAAGTCTGGAAGAAGATATGGAGAAGGTGTCATTAAAAGCATTTGTTTCCCTGCCTGCAACACAGCCTCTGGTATGACCTGGAGAAGGTTACTTCAGTTTTCTGTGCTTTGTTTTTTTCCCTCTCCATCAACAAGGGCAATGTGGGCCTTCCCACCCACAGAGATGCCACAAAGATAAAATTCCCAGTTATTTGTAAAGCTGTTGAAAAAAGCACCAGGGAGGCATAAGAGAAATGCTGAACGGTTTCACTAACAAATCAATTATTTTAAAGCTTCCTGGAGGAAGCAATTATTTGGAGCCAGGTTGCATTTATGAGGGAAAACAAAAACTGTAGGATGGTAACAACTCTATCTACAGAGCTGAACCCAGGACAATAAATCTCCAGGAAATAGCTGTTACAAGGACATTTCTGCCATCCTCTGCAGGCGGCTCATGGAGATGGAGAAAAGTTGTTTGTGCAAGTTTGGAGTCCTGTCGCCCACAGGAAGCCCTATACTGCCCTGCAGCACTCAGGGAGAAGAGCACAAAATGGGAAACCCAGCATATCTGCACCCTTGGGTACCAGGCTTCCAACTTCTGGCTCCCATTAGGAGCTGGCTCCCTAGGAAAACTTTGCTACTCCTAAATCTGGCCCCTGTTCTTAACATGAGGAGACTTTACATATGAGTTTAAAGATGAACATTATATGCCTTCTAATTATGGGTAACACGTCAGCCCTTCTTAGTGGAGGACCTGCCTGATGGGCAGTAGCAAATCCAGCAAAGCAGCCAGCAGCTGTGCCCAGCCCAGCCAACAGCCCCCCCACTGCCACTGACCTGTCAGGGAGGTCGTGCCAGCTCTCCCACCTGTCCTCCCACCCCCAGCTGCCACTGAGCCTGATGAATAGGACAGGTCTGGTGCTCTGGGGTATCCAGAGGTTGGTCCAGGCCACAATAACTCCCCTTCCTTCCCTGAGAGCACGTGCTCTGTGCCCAGTGACACCTGGCTGCCCGAGCTGCTGGGTGCTGTGGTTTGACACATGTGGGCACAAGGGAGAGCATGTCTGTCCCATGATCCATCACTGGGATTCATGAGCCTGGAAGATAAACCCTGCAAACCCTGCAGAGCTGCTAAACTCCGCATGCTCTCAAACACCAACCACTAAGAGAGCTGCCAGATCAGGGGTGCATGTCCAGACAAGGAGTCAAGGGTGTTTGTGCCTTGAATACTGGCACCAGTCTGTTCCTCTTGCCCCAGATTCTGCTTTTGTCTCATGGATATACCGTGAAAAGCCTGAGCTCTGTCCCACTGAGGCACCACGGGCTCAGCATGGGCCACATGACAAAGAGCTGTCAAAGAACAATCACCTCATGCCAAGGTACCCTCAGGGCTGCTCAGCTCTGCCTGTGTCTCACAGAAGGTTAAGGTGAGGAGTTTGCTGGTAAACATCATTGTCCTGCGAAAGGGAGCAGAGAGACTTGGGAAGTGCTTTGTGTGTGCTTTCCCATCCCTTCCCCTGCACCCCAGCTTTGTGCCAAGAGACACCAGTCAGTTTTGCCAAGCGGCACCGCCGATGGGGAACGGGGGCTGGCGGCGTGTCCTGGCCAGACTCTGCTCTCCTCTCCTCTCCTGTGAGGGCTCTGTGAGTGCCCTCTGCATGGCCTGGCAGGTGAGGAGGAGTGTGCAGACGCTTTGTAAACCCGGGGTCGTTGGCACGGAGCTTGCTGCCATTCTGCTTTCGGGAGGGACGGGAACCTGCATTTTCACGACAGCCTCGAAAACAAGTCAGCGGCTGGGGGAGCTCTTAGTGCAGGGGAGGGTCCCGGCAGGGGCAGAGCCACGGTACCTGGAGGGCAAAGCTTTCCGACGGTGGCGCTGCGGCAGAGGGCCGAACGGGGAGCGAGGCGCTCCGCCCGGGGCCGCTCCGGGGCTGTGCCGCTCCTGGAAAACGCACGCGGACAGAACACCCCGTCCGGAGCCGAGCGGCGCAGGGCGCCCGCGGGCAGGGCGCCTGGCGAGGGCAGCAGCGCATCTATCCGCGCTCCTCAGCAAGTTCTCCAGGAGGCTTTGCCGCGGGTCGCTCTGCGGCGAGGCTGCTTTTCTGGAAGCAGAGATGCTCCTGTGTGCCCTGGCCTTTCCGCCCTCCAGCCCAAGGGCCAGCTCTCAAGGAAGATTGCCCGGACCACCCACCTCAGGCTGCCTTCCTCAGGCTCCTCTCCCGCAGTCATCTCTCACTGCCAGTACAAACCAGAGGTAACAAACAATTTCCAATGTGTCAAGAAGGGCACATTCCCGGCTGCCAGAACTGCTGTGGCAGGAGACCATCGCCAGTGAAAAACTGTAATTAAAAACAATTCCTGGAGGGCAGTGACTCCCTCCCTCGTGCCGTCTGGTACAGGAAGGTACCACAGGCCGTAGAGCTCCAGTTTCGCAGTAGTGAAATATGGGAATAATTTTTGGAACAAATGGAAATAGGAGGAAGGTAGATGTCACCCCTTCCCTTCTCTTTAACCTGGCTGTTCCTTCACAAAGAATAAAAATCATGTATATAATTACATAGAAATTTTAACATCTTTGAGGACTTTGCTTTGAACAAGCTGAACAAAAGGACCTCATCCCTCCTTCCCTTCCCTATTACATTACTGATAGATTTTGTTAAAAGAAAGGAACACTCATTAGTACACTTGCATGAAAAGGCAGTTACCTTATGTTTTTTGAAGCAAAACAAACATTAATAAAAATAGTAATGGACTGTACATTGCACTTAAAGAACAATGGGTGCCTGCTCCTCTGCAGTTTCTGCTTCTCCCACCCTCCCAGGGCAGCACAACTACAGAAGAGGGAAGAGCAGAGCCTGCCCCAGCCTCCCCTCTGCACTCCCAGGTATTTGTAAGGTCTCTCTAACGTCTCCTGCACTGTCCTGCTACCCACTTTGGATTACTATTCCACCAGTGAGGGCTATCTCCCCCCTAAAAATAGCACTCTCTTCCTATACACACTGTTCTTACACAGACTCCAAGATTAATTAGCCATTTATTCTATCTACCCTGTCTTCCTCTCTGAAATCCACTCATACCATACATGATCTCTCTAAACCTTTCCCCCCCTGCCCAGCCTGGCCTCATTCCTCAAGGAATTCTATGCAAGCACACTGAGGGCAGCCTTTGCTTCTGAACTTTGAAACAGATGATCTTTCTAAGGCTGCACCAACTCTGAACCTCTCCTCCCCAAGACATGTGAGCATCCCTAGGCTTAGCTTCATCCTGGTTTTCACAACTGCAACATACTCATTAATGATCTGCTACATTTCCAGGCCACTAGGCCTAAGCAGTTAAAAGAAAAAAAAAAGCCACAAGAAATTATAGCTTCACTTCAAAAGAATTTTTTTTTTAATTTAGAAATGCAGTTATATACATAGAACAATTAAATTAAACTTTGTACAAATATTAAAATACTATCTTCACACCCACTGCAATGTACAGGATACCAGAAAATACATATAAAATAAAGCAAAATAAAACCGATTGAGTGACATCCTGCACAGCATCAGTTATGGTTTTAAATCCCACATATATATGGAGTACCATTCTGCAAATAATTCCATAGTGGTGCAATTCAGATAAAAAGAAAACACATATAGGAAAGAAAAGATTAATGCAGAAAGGCAATCAAGCTCCCCTTGCACTTGCATCAGCAACTACCAGCAGTCTACCCACCGCACACAGGACATCTGCTTCACAGGCAACTGCACTTGGCTTTTGGAAGGAAGCAGCTTTGAGCAGCTGAGCTAAAACATTCTCCAACACAACTCAGTTGCCTCTGTCTGTTCTCACTCAAGGACAGAAGCAAAAGCACAGCTTACAGAGAGTATATGCAGAGCATCAATGCAACATCTTCTGGTGGGTACATAGATCTGAACGTCACCTGCAGAGGGCTGAGTTTGAAAGCAGTGCTGAACACTTGGCCCCCACGTGTGGGAAGTGGCGTGTTCTGTCCCGGTGTGCTAGGACTGGAAAAAGGCTTACTTCTTGTATAAAAATACACCTTAAAATGAAGCCTGCTCCAGGAAACCTCTTTGCACTTTCAAAGCCTATCGTAGAGAAAAACTGTTTTCTAATGCAGCTCTTCTGCAAGCAAAGGTTTTCACGTAGAGCAAACTCAATCTGCTGTTCCCTGGTAAGGACTGAAGGGTGAGGACAGGGTGAGGCAGGATGTGCAAAATGAATGGGATTTATTGCATTTATATACAAAAAAACAAAGTGAAAGTTATGTAAATAGTTATCTGGATAGATTAACAAGGCAGATTTTTTTAAATTGCTATCAGAACAGTAAAACCACATTTTGCAAGTATGTTCTAAAAAGGTCAGCAAGGACAGCTCAGTGTGTCCAACCAGTTGTACATTAATTTTTTTTATATATAGCAAGCCTGCTGGTGTATGCTAAATCATCTAACAAAGCACAAGCTTCCTTACAACCTGGTCACAATTGCATTAGCTCATTAGCCTGCAGTAAACCTGTTTTCAGGTCTTCCTTAGATGACTCCTTGTGTTCCCTTTTCTGTGCTGCAAATGACTTAAACCATCTCATATTATTTCCAATGGCTGAGCCAGTTGCTCTCTTAGCACCACTCCTCAGTACTGACCCAAGCCATCCATCTCTGGGAGCATCTTAGGATGTTTCTTCCCAAAGCATGTGGAACAGATTTCTTCCTAACACACCTGAGTTCTCCACACACTGAAAGGCCAAATTAAGACTCCAGATGCAGTAAACAACATCTGGAGCTGAAAGGCCAAGGAGAAACCTCAGCAGAGATGTCCAAGGGGCGAGAAGCACTCTGCTTGCCAAGCACACATTCTGCTACCCAGCACTTCCCTGCTGGTTAAGGATAAAAATGCATTAAGCTCTTCTCCCTCCCAAACTCGTGATGTTTTAACTCAGCAACAACTCCACGGGCTCACATGCTTCAGAGTGCACCTCTCCTGATTTAATTTTTATGTCTTCTGCAGTTACTGATGGGGGAGGCACAAGCTATTTCAAACCAGAACACACAAACCCCTCTCTCACCAGTACTGCTGACACCCTTCAAGGCTGCAGGAGGCTCTGACACAGTTCAAGCTGGCTCATCATTTGAGGTGAGCTTCATGATGCAGACCCTGACAGGAGACTGGCCCTCTTCCCCATGGGTCACTGCCAGCTTCACATCCTGGTTCTCTCAGGCTTCTTCAGTTCTACAATGCTTGGGGTGTAAACACTGCAATGAGTTGCATTTACTTTGTAAAAAAAACTATGGAACTGGAAAGGAGCAAGGAAGCTTTTCTATTGCACATAATATCCTGAATTTCTGAAATGCCCTTCCCCCCCCTGCAACTATCAGACTCCAAAAATAATGGAAACCTTTAAAATAAGTGCTATTTTTATTGTTCTCCATATAATTAAATAATTTTAATGTTCTTGTGTATCACAGGATCCAGCATGTATGACAGAGCATGAGATGATTATGTTGGGAGTGTTTAATAAAAAAAATGCCTCGCTTTGAAATCTTTTGCCAGACATAGGTGGGGTGGAAAAGGTATGGAGACTGTGGCCCCATCAGGGGGAAAAAAAGGAAAAAAAACTATTTACTCTATTACATCTTGCAAGGCTGAGCCTCTGTGCTTCTCATCCACAACACTGAGATCCAGGCTGCATCTACTTATGGCAAAATCCAGAGAGAACACACTCAGCTCTGAGACAATGAACACTCCTGAGGCAGAACATAGCTCACATCTGAGAGATCTTTAGGCTTCAGGCCTTGTTCCCATAAATAAAGACAGGACTGTGCAAAATAGGTTTTCCTATATCTCTACCCAAAGACTTCTCAGTCCTTCAGCCTCTGCAGAATTAAAACAAACACTTATGAATAATAATCATTTGATAACCAGTAAAGTGAGGCCTTGCTCTCCCCTCTCCCTTGAAAAAGTTGTCAGACATCTTTTGGGTTCCTGCCCCACTGTTTTACCTCATTTTATACGAAAATTAACTCTAAAGCTGAGGATGTAGACAAGCAATGTGTTCCATGTTCTGGCTCAGACAGATCCTTGGGGCCTGTTCCCACAAGATTTGCTGCAGGGAATAGAGCTCTTCTGCAGGATCTGGAATCATCAGATGGGATTACCAGCCAGCACAGAAACTGGCCTGGAAGCTGCCTGGCTTACCTTCAACAAGCCAACAGAAGCTGCCTGTTTATGCTTGATCACAATAGCTACACTTGCATATTTCCCTTCCTCCACAACTCCACATTTCCCCCACTCATTAGTAAAGCCATTTCCAACAATTTTAACAGAATCCAACAATATGAGGTTTAACAAGACCAAGTGCTAGGTCCTGCACTTTGGCCACAACAACCCCCTGCAGCACTACAGGCTGGGGGAAGAGTTGCTGGACAGCTGCCATGCAGAAAAGGACCTGGGTTTACTGATTGATGCAGACTGAACGTGAGCCAGCGTGTGCCCAGGTAGCCAAGGCAGCCAATGGCACCTGGCCTGGATCAGGAACAGTGTGGCCAGCAGGACCAGGACAGTGACTGTCCCCCTGTACTCAGCACTGGTGAGGCCACGCCTTGAGTGCTGTGTCCTGTTCTGGGCCCCCCAATCTAGGAAGGACACTGAGATGCTTGAATGTATCCAGACAAGGGCAACAAGGCTGGTGAAGGGTCTGGAGCACAAATCCTTTGAGAAGGCTGAGGGAGCTGTGGTTGTTCAGCCTGGAGAAGAGGAGGCTCAGGGAGACCTTATCCCTCGCCACAACTCCCTGAAAGAAGGGTGTAGCCAGGTCTCTGCTCCCAGGGTAACCTGTGACACAGTCTTAAGCTGAGCCAGGGGAAGTTTGGGCTGCACATTAGGAAGAAATTCTTTACAGAAAGGGTGACTGGGCATTGGAGTGGGCTGCCCAGGGAGGTGGTGGAGTCACTGTCCCTGGAGGTAACACTCAGTGCAATGGTCGAGTTGACAAGGCAGTGTTTGGTCATCGGTTGGACTTGATGGTCTTAAAGGTCTTTTCCAACCTAGTTAATTCTTGTGATTCTGTGAAATTAAAGCACTCCCTCTTTGTAGAGCTTGCTTCCTTTTCTTAGCCACCCAAACTGAATCTTCTCTCCCAAGCTGGCAGCTGCTTGTTTTACAACAGCAGAGAGGAGGCCAGGCCACAGAGGATGTGTTTTCTGCTGGTGGTGCAGGTGCTCGTCCAGAGCAAGGTCAGGCCTTGGGAGCAGCTTCCAGCTTCTCCCACCAAGCCAGCACTAGCACTGCCCCTTTCAGGGAGGCAACATTCCCAACTTCTACATCTTGAATTGCTGAGGGTCAGTTTGAGCAGACAGAACCTTAAATGCATAAAAAGCAACTCCTGCTCTGAGCTGGTTAGGCAGCAGGAAAGTAATACAGACTCCACACTCCCTTACCACTACACTTGCCCAACCCCTCCATCAGCCCTAATAAACCAATCAAGGAGAATTTACTCAAGCTTAGACCATTTTCAACAGTCAACAAGCTAAATACAATCAACCCCATGCTTCTTTTTTTAAAATTCCAATGGCAGATGTGTAAACAACATTTGTCCTCTACAGAGTTTGAACCTGAGACACCACAGCTCACTGTAAAATGACACAGGATTTTCACCATCCAAACTGAACAAAAAATACCTAAACTACCCAAATGGGATATATCAAATTCTTGTGCTAATGCAAGGTAAAGTGAGCAACAGGGAAGGATGTTTAAAACACTGTATTTTAAAATTAACATCCCTCTATAACAAGGATAGGGAAAAAAGGATTTGTCCATCCACAAGCACAAGCTGTTTCATGTGTCCTGCAATTTAACAGCTATTCAGGAAAAGGAATAGCAGATACATAGCTGGATACTATGGCCAATCCCCATTTCAAAGAACTGGAGCTAAGCCACAGTGATGTAAAGCTGTATCATTTTTGTCAAGTGCTGTAATGGTTTTTTTACTGTAGCAACGAGGATGAGGATGGTGAGGATCGTAAACCAAAAGCAAAACAGAAAAGACAGCATCCCTGTTTACCTGTACATTACCACATGTAAGGCCATGACATTTTGCTCCTTCAACTCAAAAGTGTAGCAGCTTCTCATAGGGCAAGCACTTCCCTGGTTACTTCAAGACAGTTATGACAAGGTACATGCATCTAAGAATCCAACTCTTCTTGCTGAAACCAATCCCGTGGGACAGTGTCCAGACCTCAGTGAGGAACCTTACAATCACCACAGCACTTGGATTGGACCCTCTACCCCAGACAAATGTGGCTTCCTGCAGATACAGTCCCAACTCAGACAGTCCGACCTGCTGTAGATAACTGTGGTGGGCAGAGGTATACAGATATCTGAATGTTCTCTTCCCTACTACCAGAACTTGAAACAATCCTCAAAACTTCAGGACTGAGCTGTGGTGTCCTCTAGCGCTGCTGTCAATGTACTTGACCTTCCCTCACAGCAACAGGCTGGCACTGTGTTTAGGAGAAGCTTTACAAACACTGCTGACCCCTGGCCACAAGGAAGGAGCCCTTCTCTATGAGCTCACTGGAGCCCACCAGGATAAAACAGCAGACTCTTTGCTTTGTATGAAGCTAGGAAGACACACCAGCCTCTGAGATGGCAGCTACCCAGGATTCAAGTACCTACTGTGGCTGGAAAAGGAATTTCAGATTGCACCAATGGCACAAGGAATTCACTACCTACAGGCATTTTTTTGTCTTGCTATTTTCAAACACCTGAACCTCTTCCAGTGGGCTGCACCGGCAGAGGAAGAAGGAGGAGACAAAAGTGATTTTCAGGAATGGACTCCTGCAGAGATGGGGCAGATTGCATTCCTACAGGTCAGACTTGTCAGCCCTCAGTGCTTAAGCAATTCTCAGTGAGCTGTTCCTGCATGGCTAAGCTGTCGCACAGCCCATGTCACCTGAGGTGCTTCGAGGCATCACAAGCTGCCACTGAACTGCCATCCCTCCCAAGCCCACTTTCAGTCCCAAAGAGGTGTTTGTCCTGCCCTGTCACAAAGAGGATGCTGGAAGAAGAGCCTATATAACATATATACGTATATTTAAACTGTGTCTGCTCCCGGCGAGCAAGCGGGTTTAGCTGCTGCTCTCTGGGCAGCACGAGGGCTAGGAAGGCTGATAAGCTGCAACAAGCCAGTGTGAGGAGGAGAAAGGCACGAGAAAAGAGCAGCTCTTCAGAGACTGCTGTCCAACATCTGGCTGGGGAAGAGGAGAGGAGAGCTCAAATCCACTCTGTTCCTTGAGCCCCTGATGCTGATGGAATGGGGAAGCCAGCGCTGCACCAACTCCACTGGTGCATCCAGGAGGCAACCTGGCAACATCCTTTGGATCTTCAGCTGAGGGCATTCTCTTCTTGGAGGTATCCAGGGTACAGCTTGCGAGGATGGGGAAGACTGCACAGAGTGCTTCTGTCCCAAAGGCAGGGAGAGGGGAGGAGGAAGAAATCCAAGATGGAGAAGACCAGACAAACACAGCAGACCTCATGCTTCCTTCAATAAGGGAATATCTGAATGGCAGGGAGAGAAAAAAAAAAAAAAAGTAGTCAAACTTCTGCAGTTCAACACACTAAAAAAATTACCATTGAAAGCAAGACAGGCCCCCACTTCCATAACATGACAATGCAGTGGTCTCCCTCTCATCACATCACAGTAGAAAGGAACTCTGGAGGACTCTGCTCCAATCTGCCCCTGAGAGTGGGACCATCACCAGCTCCAGCCTCGAAAAACTCCAAGGACAGAGATTCCATCACCTCTCTGAGTGACTATCTGGTCCTGCATTACCTTCCTAACACAAAGTATTTCTTAATACCATGGAAAGGGGAAGTTCTGCCCTGAACTACCTACAAGCCAGTTACATTTCTTGCCTAAGACACGGCAGTCCCTGCAGAAGCAACCTTAAGCTACACCTTCACATCAGCTTTGTGAGGAATAAAAGATGTTTTGACTGTTCAACAGAATTGCCCCTCTGCCCTCTAAGTTCAAGCACATCCCTCTTAGGTCATGCAGGCTAAGGCTGCAGCACTGAATGCTCTGTGGCAAGAAGCTGCTTACTAAAATAGTCTAAAAATTAAGCAGCTCAAACATCACAAAGGGTTTGTATTCCAAGCATGTCCTCTCACTCCCACCAATTTAGTTTCCACAAACACAGTTATTTTACTGCTTTTGCACTATGATCCTGGAGGCTGGGTTTCTCTGAAAATCCTTTGCTAAAACAAGAGTAAGCAGTAAGCAACCTTGCTCAGACTGCCCTAGGCTCCCAGTCTGAGAACAGAGAATTCTTCAGAAGAATATATTAAATACTGTTTACACGTTTAAGAGGTGGAACATGCTATAGAGACCGGATCTTTTCAAAAGCTGCTCTAGTGGCAGACACACATAGGGGCATCCCTTGCCATTTTTCAGCCTAGATAGTCAACTGTAGAACATCCTCTTCAAAGGGTCTCATTTAGAGCTCCTTGCACAAGTCACTTACCATCTGTGTATTCCTCAGAGGAAGTGAGTGATAAAAGGCTCTGTATGTCACTGCTTTCTGAATCTTGGACCTCTTTGTGTACAGGTCTACTGCCAGCCATGCCAGCTACCCAGGAAGAGGTAGCAGCCTGATGCACAAGCACAGTTTCAGAGCGCTGAGAGCCACTGGCTTCACACAGTCCAGAATGTCCAGGGGCTTCATCTTCTCTTTCAAAGGTATTGTGAGCCCCTTGGTCCTGCTGCTGCATCTCTCTGGGTCCATTCTGTCCAGCTCCCTCTGAGAGCACGATCTGCACTCGGGAGTCTGAGGGTGGAATGCAATTCCCTGTGCTGCCATACACTGCTTCTTCATAGGATGGCAAGGCCACTTGGACACCATCCACCATAATAGAGACCTGATCTCCNATATATATATATATATCTTACCAAGAATTCCAGTAACCTCCCATAGCAGAATTCTAATTCTCATCATGTGGGGAAGGACAGAAACTTGAATGGTGGTTTAACAAGGTCAAGCAAGCAGAGTCTTGGAGCCCTACTGCGAATTGCCATTAAATGTGAGCAGGGGCACCCGATGGATTTAGCAGCAAGAGCTGAAAAGGTTACAGTGCTTCCCCCCCTCACTTACCTCCACAGCTGAATTTGACAAGGGTCATGACTCAGCTCTGTGCTCTTGGCAAAGAGCACTGTTGATTCCAGCCTGGTGCACTGCTACATTCCACAACACCCAGCACAGTCCGTTCCGCTGCCTCTGCTGCTGGCCAGATGACCTCTGGCAGGATGGGGAAGCCAGCTCTGGCACAGCATCAATCACCTGGCCTCATAAGGCCTGAGAGAAAATTTTTCTTTTCTAGTAGTTTGGGCCTTTTCAGAAGAGGTCAGACTCCAGGACCCCACCTCTACTGCTGGAGTGTCTGCCTTAGCTGGGAGCAGTGTTATGGCTGGGTCCCTCCTCTCACACACAAACCCAGGCTAGGAGGCTTCTCCTGCAGCAGAGAAGGATGGCAGACTTGCACATGTATCTAAAGAGCAGTACTGCCTGAATTTGGGTCCCCAGGACCTCAAGCAGTCTGGGAAAGATGCACATATATACACCCAGACACAGACTTCAGTAGCTGTCCAAGGCTAGAAGAGGCACGAAATCGATCTATAATCAGGCTAGTAAGGATCATAACCTTTTACATTCAAAGCCAAGGCAAAAGCACACAGAAGTCACTCCTTGGGTAGCACATAAGAATGGGGACTGCAGGTGGGTATCACAGACCAGCACTTCAGAAAGTGCTGGATCAGCAGTATGGGGCAGAGATGTCACTGAGGTGACGAAAAGAGGAACAGAGAAGTGAGGAGCTAAGCTGCTCCAAAACAAAGGCCTAACCCAACTACCTGAATGGGTTTCTGCTGCAAAGAAACAGGGTGCCTTGAGCCCCCCCAGACCCCAGCTACACTCACCTGCTGTGATGGAACGACTTCAGCTTTGGCTGCAGCAAAACAAACAGCACAACCAAGAGCAGAATCAGGGCGACGGAGCTCGCTGTGGAGGCTACAATGGACAGTGTGGGCACTCCAATGGCCGGAGGAGAGTCCTTTTCTACAAAACCAAGATAAAATGATCCACTCCCTTAAGTAACTGCCACAGAGAAGGAAAAACATCCACACTGCTCCTCAGGACTTACACCTGGGTAAATGTGTAAGGAGCCCAAGTTTCCATGCAGGTAAGGCACGGCACCTATCTCAGTTCGCAGCTCAAGCTGACACCTCTCCATCAACTGCAAAAGGAACCTAAAATTAAACAGGCACATGCAAAGGTCCTTTGGAAAAACACAGGGCAAACAGAAAAGCAGTGCAAGCAGGCCATGGGAAGTGACACATGGTGGTAAGGGTCATGTTATATATAGATCTGCCTGAGCAAAAGCTAGAGAATTTCCTGATGTCACCAGCAAGACAAGTAATTGTCTATCACAATAAGCAGCATATTTTAGGCCAAACAACAGAAAAAGTTCAAAAAAAATTTTTTTCTCAACTAATGTACCAGCCTTGCAAAGAGGGGTGGAAGTCAACTGGCTGGGTATTATTATGCACTTATAATAAGTAAGACACAGAAAATATTAAGTTTCTCTCTTACACAAACACATGCCAGAGGACAGAGAAGGATGGCAAATGTTGCTTTGGGGTGCTAAGTTTTCAGTTTTTGATACATGTGCCTTGTTAACATTTCTCTTTCCTACCCTCCTGCAACTGTGCTGTGTGACTGTAAGAAAACCAATTTGGCTTTTAAAGGACCTGTGCAGAAATAAACTGGGAGTGAAGAGAGAATGGCTTGGAGGTGGTATTGCTGAGCACTGCATACCATGCCTTGAAGGCTACACTGCACTAGTCCTTTCACCTTCCTAGAGGAAATAACCATCCACATGTGTTGTTTCTGTCCCTAATTTGTGTCTTTGGTAGAGATCCAAAAAGCCTCACCTACCCATCAGCAAATACTACTGTGAATTGCACATTTGATTTATGCAATTCCTCAGCTCCTCTTTGCTAGATTCAACACATTCTTCAGGAGCACAGGGCTCAAACTGCAGAGGGAATTCAGGACACACGCAGTGATGCATGAGAGGAAAAGCAACAGGTAAACAGGAAAAAAAAAAAAGGTGGAGAATCATTATTTTTAAGCCTACAGCCTGAAATCTTTGCCCAAAACAGGCATTTAAGATGGAAACCTAGTTTTGCAATTCCCTGCATCATCTCTTGGGGTCAAACCTACTGGTTTAGTTGTTTTGAACTTGTTTCTTTGAAAACTTTTAGAAGTAGCTTGACTTCTCCCCAAGGGAAAAACAGTGACTATCAAATTCTTCCCTATGGCAAACAGGGTTGAGTAAACATTTTAACTTTCAGCATTTCTCAGGACACTAACAGGAACAAGGGTAGGCAAATAGAGATGCTCCATTTGCAGTGTCAGTACATGATGCTGCCAAACTGCTCACCATCCAGGGTGCACCCCAGAACATTTACCATCTCATATGCCAAACAAGTATCACTAACTCATACAATAAACTGCCAAAAGGCTATGGGGCTGACAGGCTCAGAGCTGCACAAAACATGTGATAACTGCTAGGGACTTAATTTTTCCTATATGGAGCAGGTAGGATCTTACCAATCATTTTAGGACCTACTGACTTTCTAGAGTCTCTCACCTCCTTCTCTGAGGCTTTTGAAAGAGACTCACTAGTTAAGAGTCAGTTATCTCTGACCCTGAACAGTTGATTCAAAGCTTGTGTTGTGAAAGCAATGGCTTTTTCATTGGGTCAGTCTTTTGAGGCACCATATTTTTGATAATGCCATTGACCCTTCAAGATGCTAAAGAAATCTGAGGGATTTCTGCTCATCACAACACAATTCTTCAGCTAGACCAAGTGCCACCACGCAGGAATGCCACTCAGGGAACACTGTGTGCAATAGCACAGCTTTGTTCTCCAGCCTGGGTGCAGCTGAGGAAGGGGGATCACTGTAGAAAGCAAGGTTAAGCTGAATTTGAAAAGTCTCTTCAGGATCTATTTGCTGCCAGGTAAACTCCCAGATCCTTCCTCATGAATCATAGGCAGGGGCTAGTGGAGTGGCAGAGACACTAAAAAAGACAGTGTCTTTGGGACAGGACAGGATGTTCCAGAGATCACAGGTATGCAGTGAGCTCCATAAAGAGCTTGATTAAGGTGCTTTTCTTTTTTTTCCGTTTCTTTCCAATTAAGCTGACACATTTTACTTTATGTATTATAAGACTTAATTCTGAAGCGTACATCCTGCTGGCTCAGGATGACTGAGTAGTAAGGTTCTATCAATGAGCCCACCTAGAAGAGGGGAGGGACTTCTCCCTTTATCCAGTACACCCACTGTTAAAACCAGAAGAGTAGTAGGCAAATTAAGAGGTGTATGATGAACATTTTCCTGCAAACTTTTTACTTTGCTGCTTTGATAGAGGAATTCCTGTTCAGCTGGGAGAGACACAAAACAAAAGAGAGAAGCAGAAATCATTTGTCAGCATTGTCCTTTCCTGCCACTACAGTGAAAAGCAGCACCATCAAGCTTTTTGACACAGGAAGCCAACAGTTACTTAACCTGTTTGCAAGGAAGATCAACTCTACACACACACACACACACACACACACACACACACACACACACACACACAAACACAGGCTTCACTGAGGGAGATGTACTGTCAAACCCATTAAGGAAAATCACACAGCATGGAAAATGCTTCTGTTAGGCCTTCCCCCATTTCTGGGAGGAGAGTCTCAAGAGAGGAAGCTCCACATAAGTAAAAAGCTGCCTACTTTATTCTCCTTTCCATGACTTTTCTCCTTGTATTAGGGACTCCAAGTCTGCATCGGATGGGCTGCTACTGATGAGACATTTTTAAGAAAGAGTCATGATTGTGAGCTGCATTTATGAAATTGCTGGAGCAATGAGAGACAGCCATATGGACCTCCTCAGCATCACACTAAGTGTTTAAGGATAATCTGAGAAGCCAATGCAAGGGCAGTTCTAGAGTCAGGGAGCACTCACCTGGGCTGAGCCTGCAGCTGACTTCCATGGCTGGGTTCCACTCTCCATTCTTGCAGGTCAAGTATTTATAATCTCCCTTCAGCATGTAGCCTTCAACACACAGATACTCTATGACACTGCCTGAAGTCAGAGGGTTGTTGCAGGGGCTAGGGTGGCATTTATAGCCTCCATTCTCAGGTTGTGGTGGCTGGGGACAATCTGGAAAAAAAGGAAAATATTAAGGACATCTCAGAGGAAGACACCTGTTACAGTATATATGACACATAGGCAGACTTCCACCTGCAAACACCCACTAAATTATGAAACTACTAAAACCGAGAACTACTAAAACACAATGGCAGAGAACACCTCTGATACAGTTTCTGTGATTGTTAAATACTGCTTGTCATCCCAGTAATAGAGTCCAATGGGTAGGCACCAAACTGGTGATATTTTTGAACAGTGACTTAACAGAGATTCCACATGAGAGAGGCCCAGAAAATCCTTACTGCTATCTCTCCCCCACAGCTGTTTCACTAGAGACTGGGGTGAACCTAACAGTCAGGCTTTCCTGTTAGTGTGGCAGGGGAAGAGCATGAGACCTACTGAAACAAATGAGGAATGCAAAAATCCCTCTGTACTATGGGTACACAGTGCCAAGGTGCAGACCTGCCCTGTCATAAGGCACCCTAGAAGCCTGTAAAGCACATGGATTTTTACTGTTTTACATAGATATGCCACCAACAAGATTGGCAACAGAGCTTTGTTGCAGTAGGATGAATTTCTTCACTGAAAGGAAGGTCAGGTGTCACAACAGGCTGCACAGGGAATGGTGAAATCACCAACCCTGCAAGTGTTCAAGAAACAACTGGACATGGCACTTAGTGCTATGATTTAGTTACATGGTGGTGTTCTGTCAAAGGCTGGACCTGATCATCTCAAGAGGATTTCTCCTAGGACCAAATATTCTAGTCTACTTTTAAAAAGGAATTCAGCATATTATGAAAACATTTCTAAAAACCCCCCTCTGTTTACCTATATGAACTCTGGAGTGCTTCACTTTCCTTTTTGCACTCCATTACCCTGACTAGTGGGTATACACACAGCACATGACAGAACCTTTCTTGCAGAATTTGCAACAGCCATTCAAATAACAACAACAAACCAAAATTGAGGAAACTGCACTGAAAACAGGATATTTGTCTTGCTCAGAACTTCCTCTCTTCTGACAGGTCACAATGACCCTGCAGAACAGACTCAATAACTTCCGCTGACAACATGTATCTGCCCAGCTAAGAGATGGAGAAATCAAGACTTTTCCCTTAAAATTCACATCAGCTTCCCAGACTTCATAAGAGAAAATACATCATAGGTCCCTCTTGAGATATTTTGGGGCATGGAAAGTCAGTCAACCCACCCAGGGTATTTCATCAGAGCATGGTGACCCAGGCCTGCCCTTAAATCCCAGGGCACACATTCTCATGTTCTAAGTGAGCCCCACAGTGAGTGCTGCAGGACAAACAGCAACAAACAGCTGGGCAAAGTTCAAGTAATTGGATTTTGAGCAAGATTTAAGAAGCAAAAGAAAACTTGAGATGCATTCACTGTGGAAAAATTTGCCACACTGCTTTAGTGCAAACAACCGTTGAACCTACTGACATGTGAGAATGCAGCACAGGTAGTGCTTGTAAATGCCAATAAACCCTGAGATGAAGTGCTGACTGAAGCCAAAAATGCTCTGGTATGAGTTCTGCCAGCTTTATAACAGCAATTCAATTTACTTCTTCAGAAAAGGTTAACAGGGGTCTAAGCAGCAGCTTTTCTAGAAGACTTTGTTCTTGAGAAGATTTATTCTTAAATAAGCTTCAGAGGAGCCACTGTCCTGTGCCTCATGAGTTTGAACTGTTACCTCTTCTGTGCTTTTTATCTTTTCTTTCTGCAATAACTTTGTAGCTAGTGTTTTAATCCGGCACTTTATGAGGCTAAACTTCTTTAACTGTGAGCCCGTGCAACACCTCAGGGCAGTTGGGATCAGCCAAAGCAACAGAAACACATTTCACATTCAAGCACATAGACAAATATCCTGGTTCATCTGCAGCCCAGGAGAGTTTTTTTGCTAAACTGCAAGGATCTGTTTGAGCATCAGAGATATTTTTAGCAGTTTAACATGTACCTCTCTAGGCACTGGTGGAAAGCTGTGGGTAAAATCCAGTGTTACCACAGCAGTTGCCAAAACTCAAGAGCAGACAGGACAACTTCCCTACACTTTTTATACCACAGCAAGTACCTGGAATTGCTTGGGAGTCATGCACAGCATCTTTCCGCTGATTGCAGCAAAGAGCTCAGTCCTGCAGTTCCCTTTTCTCCTGAGCTATGCCCAATGTGTAAGGCTGGCCACTGCACTAGGAACCCTTTTGAACACAGGAACAGCTCACTTTTAGTTCCCCTTCCATCATAAAGTACCACCTACACTGATGAGAATTCTCAGTTACATACAAAAATCAGGCAGCCAACAAGAAACAGGCACTCATTTACATTGCAACAGCACTCTCAAAGGCTTAGAAACACTACCACATCAGGCACCTGTAGAACTCTGATTTGGCCTTCTCAGGCAAGGTCTTCAGGAGATGCACAGCTATGCAACTGTAAACTGGATTCCTCCTCACCTCCACAGACCACTTGGCACAGGAAAGGAGAGAAGCAGCTGATAAGTGTGTTCAGGCAGTTGTGCCTGACTTGTCCTATTCACAGGGAAGGGATTGCAGAATTAGCCACCTCCCCTTCCCTCTACCCACAACTTTCATTTGTCATCACAGCACTCAGGAGTGCACAAGTATTTTAAAATGTCACCTTCACTGTGATGGAAGAACACTGCCTGCATGCTGGGAAATAGATAAAAAAGGTCTGGATTAGGCAGCCAGAACAACAACACCCTCCACCCTCAACACGACTGAGCTGATCCTGGACTGTCCTTTGCAAGGCAGCCTCAGGGGAACAAAGCATCTCAGAGCCTGCAGCTATGGTTAGTGGCCAGAAGGTGCAGGCCTGTGTGAACTGTTTATTAGCACTCTGGAGCGTGGCTGTGTCGGGATGGTTCAGTACTGGGAACAGAAAGATACATGCAGGAGATTCATCAACTCCCTCCCTGAAACACATGGGGTTTTTAAGTATCCCAGGGTTTGTGAGACATCTTAAAACAAATGTTCATTCCAGGGAGGGAAGAGTGAGAGAGCCAAGTTACAGAAGTTAGCAACTTCCTAGGGGGTTACACGCTAGGCTTGCAAAGCTACTGCCAGGATCTTGACTCATCAAGCTTTCAGGATGCACAGAAATAGGTTTTAAGCATTTCTCCACCTTGTGAAAAGGGAGCAAATACTCCCAGAGGCCCTGTTTCCAGGATGCACTGAAGTTTATGACATCTCCTGAGAGAACTGGTTCTCTGCCAGCACACACTGCTGGAAAACAGGAAGGAAATAGAAGACCAAAGACTTTGAATATCATTGAACTCCGTTCGGAGGTACAGAAATTGTCTTTTCCAGATTGACAGGCAGAAATTAAGTTATGCACTGGAGCTTCTGCAAATGCCACTCCAAACCACTAGGTATTTAACATACAGACAGTTTTTCAATATGCAAATGAAAAAATACTAAGCCAGTATGTACCTCCACCCAGCTTCCCACCAAATCACCTATAAGCACCATACTTTTCTGTTTTGGTCACATGAAAAAATACTGTCCTCCCTCAAGGAAGGTTAACTGCTCTGATGTTCTTTGAATAGCTGCTACCAGCTTGACAATAACCACCACCACACTAAGGAACCTCTTTTTTGTGGCAGTAACAGTGACATCATATTGTACCTTCACCAGCTCCCTGTCCCATGGTTCTCCTTCAATTAGCAAGCCTCATTTGCTTCCTCTTCCACCAGATTCACAGAGAGCTGTGAGGAGGTGGAATCCAGCTTCTTTTAGAGACAGTGAGAGATGTCAGTTGGCCAAACTGATTAATCCAATCACCAAAGGATGAAATGGTTCTTTCATGTCCTGGCTGAGCTGAAGCTGAGCGGTGGCCCTGAATGCCAATCTGACACAGAACTAAAAACATTTCCAGCATAATGTAACAAAGGCACAAACCCAAGCTGCAGTCATATATAATGCCACAGATGGAAGCATGTGGTCTGTTTGTGTGCTGACACAAAAGTGAGGGGTTTAAGTGCTCAGAACATAAACCACAGGAGCACAGTTGAGCCTTGATCGCTGAGAGTGAAATTCACAGATAAGCAGAAGATTTACAAAGCTCAAGCAGGATGAGCCTGTTGTGGCAAGGACGAAGAACAATACACTCCACTCACACACACAAAGAAAGATTAAATCATACTTCAATCTGACTGGATAATTGCCACAGAATTATAAAAGTTCCCCAGTATTAACCTTCTTTGCACAGGCACACCACCACCCTGAAGTCTAAGACCTCTCTATAGTCTTATTTGCTTGACACTGTCTCTATTTTTTTCAACCAGTATGATTCATGGACTCTACGTGGGGCCTTACATCCCTCTTTTTTGCACCAAGCACCCAAACTGCTTTTCAGTCACTAACCTGTTTTACAGGGCAGTCTGACTACACAGAGATGAAAACCCAATCCTCCTTAACAAAATGCATTCTTAGGAGAAAAACAAAACAAAACTCAAACAAACAACTAAACAAAAAAACCACCAACCAACCAAGCAAACAAAAAACTCCTTCTAATCATCATCTGCCAGAGTAGCATAAGTGTTAAGTTTGTAACTGAGGGAGAACAAGCCATGGCATTGCTCACCTTATGTGGGCAGACAACTGCATATAGTATTGCTTAACAATGGGATGTTTTGCACTGAACATCCAGCAATATTTCTTCTTCCCCACAGCAGGGCACAAAGGTCACTAAAACTAGGACATGAACAGTTTTGACAAATTAAAGTTGCTCTTTACATGAGTCAGGCCCAAATCCCAGCAACTTCAAGAGGAAGCTGGACTCAGCCTCAGGTAAATTCCTCACTGACTAAACAAGTGCTCTAGCAGGTCTGACTATCATCAGAGCAGTGTCAGAGGAGCCTTACAGGTCTATGCTGAAGCACTTTGGAAGCCATTTGTGTTTACAACTGCTCTGCTGGATACCCTGAGCATGTGCCCTGCTTGGATGCTGTTCACACCTCCTGGCCTTTTAGACACATCACAATTTTTGTGTGATGTGAAAACTAGAAATGGAAGATGTACTTCTCTTTCTTCATTTACAACATTTTGTCCATTTAACAGATACTATCAAGACTCACAGGAGAAAAACGTCCTACAAACAAAAACCACCCTCCTAATCAAGATAAATATTCCCCTGGCTAGTCTGGTTAAACTTGTCATGATGTCTCATGTCAGCAGGTCTTACCTGGTGAGCAAACATCTCTGTGAAGCAGAACACATAAGCACCCAGTTAAACTGTCCCAGTGATAGAGGCCATGCCATTGCTTTCATGCTGTTTCCTCTGAAGCCTCATCCTAACTTTCTTAGACTACTCTGACTGCCCTACAGTAGGATTTCTGTGGAATAGCTCAGAAAAGGTTGGCTTGCCTCGAGGCCTGACACGTTTTTGTCTCTTCTCATATCTCCTGTCACATATGAAGGTTTCCTCCTGGTCACAGTCACTGCCTGTTCACTCTCTTACAAGTCGTGCTTCAGCATATTCCACATTGGCAAGGAGAATGTCTCTGTCCAAGTCTCCAGTTCTTCAAAACATTGTCACCTTTATTCTTTCAGACAGGACTTGCCACCAGCCTTAAAAACAGCATATCTAGAAAAGCACACAAAATAAACGCAAGATATCCCCATCTTCCACTTACTTGTCCCTGCTAGGGAGACTTTCATTTTCAACTTGGATAATTCATATGTGCATCACCTCAGTATAGTTGAGGGAACTGCAAAAGCATTACTAATTTCTGGCAAGGACCTTCCACACAGCCCCACACTCCAGGGGAGTAACTCTCCCTCTCTACTCCCACCTTCAATCCGGGTCTTGCCACAGCTGAATGGGTGGTCTGAAATACCAGTTCCATCTGAAGCCTTCTGCAGAGGCTGTGCATTTTCAGTATCTCAGACCTGAGGTTCAGGTTTAACACCATGCTGAAAACAACAGAGCCAAATTCACCATTCTTTTCCAGTTACTGCCCTTACAAGGCTGGCAGCAGTAGTGGAATTTTTATCAGTTGCTATTTGCATACAAATTCATACACAGGGCTTCATCTCCTTTTTACACGATGCTTTTTCACAATAAAAACGTGTCAGCCTGATGCAGTCAGCAGGCCAGAAGTGTAAGAAGTGCTCACTTCACCTTCTATAGGGCCTGGCAATTCCAGTGCAATCCCACAGATCCCACTGAGGGGTGATACTGAACATTGATTTGGCCTTAGCAAGTGCATTCAGTTGCTTCCTAGCAAGAGCTCTGGCCATAATTGATAACAGGAGAAGAGACATTGTTTTCTCTCCTGCAGAGTTTCAGTTCTTGCCAGCAGGGTGCTACCTGACCTCTCTGCTAATCTCCTGGCTGTTTAGTAAGCCAATAAGGAAAGAATTTACTCCTCCCTTCGCCCAGTTCTTGGATATACTCCCAAGCTCTGTCACCAGCACTCAGAGGAGCACGAATGTGATCCAAGCAGGTAACAGCATCAGTACCGTCCTTAGCCACAGCGCCGAGCTGGCTTAGCAGCTTCCCGAGCAGCTGGAGGAGCACATCAGCCTCCCAGTGCCGCAGGTTACACTTAACAGAACACACTGTAAGGAACATTAACTAAATATGTTTGGTTTGGTTTTGGTGTGTTTGTCTGGGGCTGGGTTTGCCTTTGCTCTTCAGTGTAGCTTTTCCTCCCAGAGAGGACATTGTCCTAGCACATGATGAACTCAAACCACACTATGCACCTACTGAGAGAAAAAAAACTGAAAAGTAGCACCAAAACTAAAGCCACACATGCAACTGGCATATGTGCCATTTTCAACAACAAGCACTTCTTTTATAAACCCTTTGGAATTATCAGACAGGAAATTCACTGTCCAAGTTAGCTGCTTTTCTCATGACAACTTTATCCCCTATGATCTGGAGAGTCTAGGCTAAAGGTGGTTTCCTGCCTTGAGAAGAAAAAATATTTTAAAAAATATATAAAATATATACACCTATTTTATTCAAGGAACATACAGCTACTTGTCATGTCCCTCTAACCTGAATCTCCTACTCTGTCATTCTCTGGGGGAGCAGGGGAAAAACAGGGCGACTGCAGAACAAAAAAATTCCACAAGTTTCTTTTTCAGTCAGGAATTTTTCTTCTTAAAGCAGGGCCTTCAGTGACACAAGAATTCCTTCTGCCTGAGACAGGACTGGTGTTTGGCTCCAGTTTTCTGCAGAGAGGGAGATGATGGAGGAAGATGGCTAGCCAGCTTGACTTTCAGTGTGAAATCCAGAGAGGCAACCTCCTTGTTTTTCTTCTCTTCCCTTGTATACACAAACCAGCCTATAAACAGCAGAAGCCACTTTTGGCAGCCCCTCCCTCAGCAGCAGTTCCGTTTTAGTAAGAAGCAAGTCTGTTACCATTTCATACCTCTTTTAGAATAGCTATGTCAACTAAACACCATCTTTTACCAAAGAAAAAAACACTTCCCAGGCAGTTGGTCTGGGGAGAAAAAGCACCTTGATAAGCTTTGATCAACAGCACTGCTGCTTCCCACCCACACCTTCCTTCCTGTCGAGGAATGACAAGGGGATGTGCTTTAGTGGTACACAGAAAAGCAGTCACCTCCACCCACATTTTCCAGCAAGAGTGCCAGCTCCATTTCTGAGTGCTAAATACCTTCAGGTTTCCAACTAACCATGTTTGCCTGGATGCACTCAAAAGCTTTCAGCACAGCAGCTTCCCACTATGCACCCTCTGCTCCTGCATTGTCCTTCCCAGGCAGAGAGCCTGGATTAATATTAGGCTAGGAAATGGCTCATCAAGTATTTCAGGGACAAACGTCACTGCTTGTAACAGCAGGTTTGTGCTGAACACAAAGAGCCACATGCTTTAGACCGGGGTTTCTCTTGGCAGGCTGGCTCCAAGAAGCACAATGGCCTGATCTGGGAATAATATTTGAGATTTTACCCTCTTCCGGCATCTTCAGAGCATTTTTTAGCCCACACAATGAAATTCCAGCACAAATATGTGCTGCAGTCATTAGAAAGCCTTTTCTCAGAGGACAAGTGGGTCCCTCCTGGTGGAGGTGAAGCTTTTCTCCCCTTTCAAGTAGCTTAATGTATTAGTGGTTTTTTTGTTTACTGCCCACCAGTGTACTAACCTGTGTGTTTTAACCCTACAAACAGAGTAGCTGCAGACAGAACACGTGAAAAGGAACCCAGACTGAGGCCATCCTCTGCCAGCTGGCAACAGCTGACAGCTTGGTGTGTTTCTAGCCGGAGACAGGATTCGCTCCGTAAAACACAGATTGCCAGATGCCCAGGTTTTCCACTGGTCTGCAATTTCTGGGCTGGAGATGGGGGCTGGAAGCAGGAGAACAGATTTTGAATCTTCTCCTTTTCAGCACTCTGGCTTTCTGTAGCACATGAGCAGATGGGTCATTTCCCAGAGGGGCAAACCCGATACAGCAGCTGCTGCCGGGGCCCAGTCACAACAGCTGAGGCTAAAGGACCTCTTTATATTTAACTTACAGGAGGCAGAAGTCAATAAAAGGCCTCCATTGTGAGTGCACACACTTCTCACTGACCCTGCCCCTAAAATATTTTAAGCCTTCCTAAAAACACACTGCAAAACATAACCCTCTTTTGGGTTCTGTGTATTAAGCAGAGGCCAAAGTCCACTGAAAAATAAGCTCTCTGTCTTTACAGGCTCCAGATGCTGCTTATTCTGAAGTCAAAGACAGAAGACCAAACTGAGCAGGACTGGAGTCTTCACAGGGAAATTACAGTTTCCCCAGCAAGGGCACACTCTGAAGAGAAGGCTTAGTTTTTTAATGTCATAATGTGGGTAAATGAGAAGAACCAAAGCAAAGAGATTTGTATATATAATCATATAGCTATGCATTTATATAATTAGACACGAGCACTTAAAATGTGTACAGTAACAGGCACCCCTCACAGCCATCCCATACACAGTAAGGCTGCATTTTTTTCTTTTTCTTTCTTTCCTTTTTTTTTTTTCTCCCTTAGGGCAGGGGAAGAAAAAGCAAGAAAGAAAAGACTCTAATTGCAGCCTTCCACCAATGCAGTCGCCATCTGGTAACTCAAGAGACACATGGAGACGAATTATCTTAATTAACATGTTACAACAGTATTTAAAAAAACTCTATGCTTATTAACACTCAGCTGTGATTAGCCAACCATGGAGGAAGCCTGCTAGTGCAACATTAATTATGGGTCTTGTCTGTCTTTCTATTAGAAATATGATTTTTTCCCCCAGTAGTTTATCTATCTCCTAAAAAGAAAACCATTAGCATCAAAGCTTAGTCGAAAATGCAAATTATATTTATGTTCTACAAGAGTCAAAATGTTTAGGCTATAGGAAACTGCCACTGGTGCTTCTACAGTGCTACAGACTGTCTGGATATAAAACATACTTCTCTATGCCCCTTAGAAAGCCTTGCTTCAGTTAAAGAACTCCCAGTGTCACTGATATTTTGGCAGAAAAATCAATGTTACCTCTTTCAAGTTCCTTTCCCCATCCAAAACAGGACAGACTTTGCTGTATATGCTAGGCAGTTGGAAAACCAAGAGACAAAGTCCAGGTCTAACAAAAACCACATCTGTGAAAGGAAGATTTCTGGGATGGAAAGCAGCAACCACAACTGCACTCCAGCAGCACACGTGCCTCCCTAGAAGTGCTACTCACTGTGCCAAGTGTATTATTTCCCCTGTAACAAGCCCACCTGTAACGTGGTCCCCTCAGACACATTCCCGAGTGATTCAGCCTGACACGCTCCGAGACTCACAGTGCCAAGTTTTTCAGAGCTGGCTCTGCGTTATGTTTGCACAGGGCTGGCTGCAGCAGGGCTCTCATCTGTGCCAGGCATTCTGGACAGCAGGATAACACCAAATCATAAGACAAATCCTGGTGCTTCTAAACAAAGCCAGGATGATCAATTAATTCCAGAAACATTAATAAGGAGAAAGGAAGCAAACTGGGAACGACTGCAGAAGTACTTTTAAGATCTTCTGATAAAGTAATCTTATTGCTGCACACACACACACAAATAAAGTTATTGGTGATGTATGTGGAAGCTCATGAAGCTTTACTTATGTCCCCTAAAGAGGAAGAGCAGCTGACCAGTACTTTACAGCATCCCATACTGCCAGGACAGTACAAACAATTTGTATCTGGGCTGCAGTTGGAGTCAGCAGTACAGTGGCTGCAAAAAAGCCAATTTAATACAGAAACCTGCTCTCACTCATGGGCACAGTGCAGCTTTCCAAGTGGCCCACATTTCATTTGCTTTTGTTTTCTAAGGCTGCTTCCAGCCTCCCTGTGCCTTCTTCCAACCACCCTATAATTACTTTCATATGTTCCAAGAAGGAAATTAAACAAGAGCTGCAACAACACTTTGTATAATCAGCAGGGCTCCAGATTCTGCCTTTGAACCCAAAACCCAGTAGCCTTGTGGGCTTATATGAGTGGGTTCCTCCCTCTTCAAAAGTTTGATTACGAGGGTCTCCCTAAGAAAGTTGCATATGGGTTTTTGTTTGAAATTCTGATGATTGAGAAATATAAAGAAGCTGAAAGTGTTTGTCACATAGGGAGAGGCAGCTCATACTCATCAGGGGCACCTTTCAGTTCTAAATTTTATTTTATATTGCAACAAAGAGGAGATTATTTAAAAATAATAAAATTTGTCAAAATAATTTGATGGTCTTATAGAAAAGAAACAGACAGCTGTGCAGGAACTTACTTCATACAGTTTTGATTTGTCCTCTTATCCCTGCCTACCTGTTTCTCAAAACTTACAAAACTAAAAATTGGTCTCAGTTCAATGGTAACTTGCACATATATCCCATTGTTTCCTTGTCTGTTCCTAAGTGGGTTTTCAGTTTGGATACAGCAAGACCCTAAGGTGGGCTTTTTTTAGGATAAAAGCCTGACACACACTATGGGGCTCTGGTGTAATGAAAAACATCTCACACTTCAGCAAGAACAAGGAGACAGTATAGGAAAAAGCATAACACATTCATGCTGATTTTGGACACCAGGTTTTGATAGGACACAGGTGATGGTCTGTAAAAACCTGACTGAAATGAATGAAGTTCCTCTATTGACACTAGGTGAGGACACCAGGGAAACATACCTCAGAGACACAGCAGAGCAAAACTTGTCTCTACCAGCAAATGACACAAGGCCTTCAATTTAGCAGTGCCTCAGGAAATTTAACTTGCTTGTGGATTTCCATATGACCACAAAACTTCCACTCCTGAAATTTCAGCCTAGTACAGCAACCAAAGTCCTTTTCTGAATAAGCCTTAGAAGTTCTTGCTATGAGAATTTCCCAAAATATGTCCCTGTTGTGGACTCCAGCATGGCCACTCAAGCTCAGGATGACACATATCACTTGGCTGGTAACACCAACTGCAGTGGGAGTCCATTGCTCCCCTTCTACCATGAGGCGGAACTCAGGCAGACACCATCAGCCACCACAACAAGCGGCTCCTCCTTACCCTAGAGGCCCGTTCACACCCACCTTCTAAGCCCAGTTCTGCTGTGGTTTGCTCTGAGACTTGGCAAAGATGATTGCACAGTCATAAGTCTGCTCATGAGGCAGTCCTGAAGTCCAAGGGAACATGGGAATCTCTGAAGTAATAGGTTTTGAGTTTAGATAAGCTAGCCAAGTCACTTTAAAGCTCTGCCCTGGTAGGTCTCCTTCGTTCACTAATGAACCTTTTGCAGCTGACTCATTTTTCATCCTTTCAGCAGCAGCAGCAGCTGTTGCCTCTGACTCAGCCTGTCCAAACGTACCGATTTGGAAGTTTGGCCGAGGCTGATCTAGCGATGGCTTGAGCGCAGGAGAGCGCTGTGTGCTAAACATCTGTGTGGAAATCAAATTGGGAAGCTCAGAGTCCTGAGTTACTGAAGTTTTCCTCTGCAATTTATTACTGACAGCTTTGCTAGGGAAAGGTGGCTAAGGACAGCGATCCCGAAACCCCAATCTGATACATCAACACACAGGACAGTACTTTTTCATTCTGCCATGCTATTTCTCTTCTGCCTTTTGGCTCTGCTCAGGACCACTGAACACAACAGAATCTACTACCTGGATGAATCTGTTTATCCTTGAAGAATGGCTCATCTGTATCACACGACTTGTCAAAACAAGCACTCAGATAAATTTACCACTGACTGGGCAGAACTGCAAAGACTTTATTATCCTTGTCTTGCTGGAAAGCCTCTCTTAAGCACATACCATATTTTCACTCTAGATGTGGTTAGGTTAGCCATAAGTATTAAGTCATCTTTCCTACCAGCTTTACAGAAGCTCTGCACCACAAACAACTTCTCTACAGAGTCCAGCAGGACAGAGAAAAGAAAAACCTCAGACCCACGTGAACAGTCCTCAAGTCATCCTGTTCAAAGTGGGAGGCATGTCAGACTACACAATGACAGAAGCATTGCACATGACAAATGTACTTTTCCCAGAGACCCCAGTCCTACAGACTCCCACTTATGCAAGTTCAGTCAGTCTGAGCTTCACTTTTTTGAACAGATCAGCTGATACAGCCTCAATCCAAACTCTAATAATTCAAAAGCTCTAAGACAGAGTGAAGCTGAAGAACGCATCTTCAAAGAAAAGTAAGAAGTTGCTTCTACTGAGACGAGCTAGCTGTGACACACCTCTCTAAATTGCCTAACACTTAAACAGTGTTGGGGCAATTTAAGAGCTAGGGAGGTGGTAGTAAGAAAGGTGGTGTCAGACCCTGTATAACCTGCACTGAAACTTAACACCTACTCAGTATGTAATTTCTATTTACTGGCAATACAAGTAATTAGAAAGTATTTTTTGGCAAGAAGGGAGGAAATCCAGTGAAGCTAGCAGTAAGCTCGCTGGAGACTGGAGCATGACTAGCAAGAGGCATCAAGGTCTGGTGGGATGCTGCTGCTACTTTGATTTACCAGTCACAAAAGACATGATCAGCTCTGGCAGAACAGGCAAAGTCCCACACATTCCACCCACTCAGAGTCTGCTGGGGATCAAATGCTACATGGAAAGAAAATGGCAACTTAGTATTATGCATAAAAATGCAGTGTATAGAAAATTCAGATTTTCAGCCACCTTCTTTGAGAAGACTGTCTTGCTATACAGATGTACTTATTTCAAAGTGTTTGTTTTTTCATCTCCACTTTCCCAGTCCCTACCAACAGCTCTAAGCAAATCAATGGATATGAAATAGCAATTGTCAAAAGCTTACCTAGCAGCAAACGTGAATTCTTCCTTTCTGTCTTTGTAGCTTCTCATCCCAAACACCCACAGGGTAAACATAGCTGAACCAAAACAAGCCAGGATTGGGAAACTGTTCAAAAAACAAGCTCCTTCCACAGCTGGTAAGAAAAGTGTTCAGACAAGATGTGTAAAAGGAGTTCTCACCCTTTGAAATACTATTTGTCCTTTGACACTTTCACTATAGCCACTGGAATCAAAGCACAGGCATGGCAAAATATCCAGCTGAAATGGCATGTAATAAAAAAAAAAGGTCAGAAGTAGCAACTGCCAAGACAGAACTCATTTGTAGCCCTTGCTGCCTGATAAAAACATAGGAAAAGATGAAATACCATTCTGTCCATTTGACATAAAAAAAATAATAAAACATACAACCCCAAACCCCAGTGTAACCATTTTCAAAACAAAATCTTCAGGAAAGAAATTAGGTCTCCTCAAGGACTACTAAACTTCAATCTTGTTTCTCTGCAATTCACTGCTTTTAAGCAGTAAGAAATACAAGACTGTACATATTCTTTGCTTCTTGTTTATATTCCCTGGTAACCGAGAGTGATTCTTTGTTCTGCAACAATTAAAAAGTCAAGTTAAAGCCACAGAACAAAACAAAGATTATCACAATGCTTTATTATGGGGTTGATTTTCATATGAAGGTTTGGTTTCTTGCCTTTGGGAAGAAAGGGACCTTAAAGATCACCTAGTTCCAAACCCATTGCCATGGGCAGGGACACTTTTCACTAGACCAGGCTTCTCACAGCACCATCCAACCTGGCCTCAGATGCTTCCAGGGATGGAGAAACCACAGTTTTTCTGGGCCTCACCAGTTTCAGTTCCTCACCACCCTCACAGTAAAGAATTTCTTCCTAATATCTAGTCTAAATCTTTCTTTCAGTTTAAAGCCAATCGCTTGTCCTGTCATTACATGGCCTTGTAAAAAGACCACCCCCAGATTTCTTGTAGCCCCCTTTAGATACTATAAGGCTGCAAGGAGGTCTCCCCAGAGCCTTCTTTTCTCCAGGCTGAACAACTCCAGCTCTCCTCTTACTAGAGAGGTGCTCCAGCCCTCCGAGCACCTTCAGAGCCTCCTCTGGACTGTCTCTAACAAGTCCATGTCGTGCTCACGTTAGAGACTGTAGAGCTGGATGCAGTACTCCAAGAGGAGTTTCAGAGGAGTGGAGCAGAGGGGCAGAATCACGTCCCCTCACCTGCTGGCCATGCTGCTTTTGGTGGCCATGCACAAGAGACCCAGGCCTGGAGACATGATCCACTAACAGCTAAGCTGAGGTTTTGCTTCCTTGCCTCAGCTTCCCCCTTCAGAGAGCTTTCCTGTGAATATATGGTTTCAGTTAGTTTGGAACATCTGATGTGATGATTTAAGGGTTCCTGTTAGCAATGTAATTAATTTCAGCGACAAAGATTAACAGATTATTTTGACTGCTTTAATATTCATGTGTTCATTTTCTATACCAAGAAGACCAACCCAGATGAAGGATTTCATGGTTCACTAGTTCCCTCCCACAGGTCTCTCTGGCCAGGAATTTACTTCAATCTTTATTGCCACAAACAGGGACTATCACATGGCTAAGGATACATATGCTCCACTGCCATCTTGCAGTGCTACCCTCTCTTCTTCTACTTGCATGCCAGCTGTTTTTTGGTGTTTTTTTAAATATTGTTTGTGACATTTCATTAAGTTTCATTTATTGTTCTGAGGCACTTATTTGCTTAGCATTCTCAAGTGGCTTCTTCCAGCTACATCTTATCTATACAACACCACCAGTTCTGTCAGAGCAGTTCTTGCTAAACCAGCAGGAGTATTTCTCAGGGCAGTGCACATTTAACAGGATAACAACAGTCCAAAAATGCTCAACTGAGTTTTGGTTACATAAAGCACCGAGAATCACACCTCAGTGACCACATTTTACCTGGATCATTCTTGACTTCAACAGGCCAAGTCTGATTGATACTATTATAATTTCTGCCAGCCAGACCTTCAACCCTTATTGAAAAAAACAGACTGTTGCAGGTCAGATTCTTCCAGACAATTCAGTTGATTTTCAGATGCTGTTCCAAACCCTGTTTCCTTGACTACCAAAAGAACCAAAACAACACAAGACCCATTCTGCTTGTTGTCCTATAATTCCAGACAGCATTTACAGTATCAAGTTGGAGAAATTTCAAGTCCCTCCAGAGCTTCTTACAGTTTCTTCTCCTCCTTTCTAAAATCTTACTGTTCCCCCTCAGAGCCATCTTCCACCAAATATGCTTGAGAAAATTCCTGCTCAGCTCCAGCATTCTCTCACATTAGACAATAGTTTTAACTCCTGTTTCAACTACCCAGCTCCTTAAAAGAGATAGTGTGGTTAGCTGGGGTTTGCAAGGTGTGTTTTGTTTTTCTTTGGGTTGGGTACTTTAAGTTGTGGGATTTGGGTGGGGTTTTTTTAAGCATTTAATTGCAAGGAGAATTTTTGCACATTTCAGCAATGTTTAATATTATTATTATGTCTACTATGTTAGTAGATAATAATAGTATCCACTACATTGCTACTTGCTCCTTTTTGTCTAAATTGTCAAATCCAGCAGGACATATCAAATTTGATTTCAAGAACTGCAAAACCATCTTATCATCACAGAGAAACCTATGAGAATGAAACGCTGATTTTACACTGCAAGATGTCATTATAATAGCTTAATTCTGTGATCCTCTGAAAAAGAGGGTGAGGTGGGGAAGCCAGATTATTAAAAAAAACCCATAAAATAATTACTTAAAGGATTTATTTATTTTTAGGTTCATGATCCTCTAGAGCACAAAATCTGTTCCACTGCCTAGGTCAACACAGCATATATATGTTCAGACACTGATCTAGCAAAGACAGATTTCACAACCACCACCTGAGTCAGGCTTTGGAAGGGAAAGAGTAAGCAAGAGCAACCAAGACAGTAGAAGTTATAGCCTGCCAGCTAAAAACAACATAATCTTTCTGAAATCATGCAAGAACAAAGCAGTTTCAAGTTCCTGCACATTCAAAAAGTGTATTTGAGATGCTCCCCAGGGAAGAATGCAGTAGAGGAAGCTGTTGCAGCATGCCTGAATGCCACAGGAAGTGCTCTGCTGAGCACAAAAGAGAAAAATTCATGAGCGTTCCCAGCTTCCTCAGAGCTGGGGCCAGAGCTCAGAGGAATGCTGAGAACACCCTGGAGAGTCCTCACCCTCACACAGCTGGACCCAGATCTGCCTCCCACATCATCACATGAGCATGCACGGTAGGAAGCAAGTATCCAAATCCCAGCTCTTTCCCCAGTCTCAGTGCTCCCATCTAACACTCCCTTTAACCTAGCAAAAAACCCCAAAGCCACAAGGGGGAAGGGCAGAGGTTTTGCTCGCTCCCTCTGCAGAACCAGTGGCTGAACCTGCCTTACACCTTCCCAGTCCTCACCAGGCTTCTGCCAATGAGTCCTGACATCAGACACCTGCAGGCCCTGGGCACTGACTCAGCAAGCCCCACTTCTGTGAGGAGGCAGCTCACAAGCAATCATCTCACACATATAAAACACAAGATCTCCACATACAAGGCACCCCATATCCTCATGCGTGTTCCCAAGACGTTTTGTCAGGGAGCTGAAGAAAGCCCTTCCTGCACAGAAGTCCTCAAAGAGGGCTCAGTTCAGGCTCAGTTAGTTCTGAGGCACCAAACACTCACCCCAAGGCTGGCAGACAAGGCACAGGGCCCTCAGGAGCCCTGCACCCTTCCAGAAAGGAAGCTGAAGTTTAGGTCAGACAAACAGGCCACTGACTTCAGACCACTCTCAGTCACCTGCCTACATCTGAACACTTCCCATGCTAATTCAACATTTCTGAATCAAGAAGTCTTCCTTCCTCATTTAAATATTCACGAGTTAATGCAGTTTTTCTTTCTCCCTGCAGCAGATGTTGTCATTTCTCCCATCACACCTTCTGGATTGTAATTCAGTAGAGAGGCAATAACCCACCAAGAGTTATGGCCAGATGGAGTTCGCCAGGAGACAACAATGAAGACCCCAGACAGTGTGAAAATAAACAGTGCACAGATAGCATCCCTACAACCACTGTTTCTGAGCTGCAGAACTTGTGTGTCAGGCTACACTCCAATGCCTCTGCAGCTGCTCAGACCAGCTCAGTCTACCAGAGGGCTTGGCAAAAACGCCCAGACAGTACTGATAGGTTTCTTGGTAGTGGAGTGAAAGGTTCCCATGCAAATTTGAGATCCACTTACTATATGGTTTAACCTCTTTAAAATTAGTAAAGTTTCTCACACAAAGGAAATGGAAGATTTGAAGAAATCATGCTAAAAATAGCAAAAATGCTGCCCCCCAGAGAGAGACACACTTGGGAACTCTCCCAACTGTGTATGCTGACTCCTTGAGAATGCTTAAATAACATCTTATGCCTGAGAACTAGTGGGAAAACCAGCATAGATGGAAGTTATTTGATGCTGCTAAATTAACATCCAGAGTGTAAAATAGAGTTCCAGAGAAAAACCAGGAGTCCATTTACTAAATCAATCAGTTACTGTTCTGTAACTGATTTCTTTTTCATACCAATATAGAAACTTTCACAGAACAGCACATGCATTTAATCAGGAAGAACAAGTATTACAGGGAGACAATGTAAATAGAAATGTGAGAGCTCCAAACCCAATCACTTGGGCCAAGTTTGCTAGGAACACATGGTCTTGATCAGGTACCATCTAGGAAGCCTACAGACCAACAGCAGGTATTACAAAGTCATTCTGATACTGAAGACAGAAACCTTTACCCAGACCTTTCCTGGGTTTGTTCATTTGTTTCTCCATCTCCTGCATATGACTGGGGAAAATTATATTTTAAGTTTTCAGGGGAAGGAAATAATACAAACCCCACTGTCTTAGTAGTAAGGCAACAGGCATGTTCAGCAGGCAGCAGGGAGCTATGAGGACAAAAGGCACTATAAAAATGCCACAGCCCCTTCTTCAAACCTCTGGTAATTTTCCTTTCTTCCAATCTCCTCCACCCCCATACAATTTGCACAGCACACAGGAGTTACTCTTTCTTACCAGATACATCCCACAGACACTGTCAGAACTTTCTTCCTCTTGCCAATTTATAGTCAAAGACTGTCCAAAGAAGACCCTTGTGCTCAATTTCACAGCACTCATCATGTCAGACAGCCTGCAGCACCATCCTTTATTCTGCCCCTTGTCCACCCCTGCCTTTTCTATTAACATTTTAGAAAAGGCTACTTTAGCCATATTTAGTATTGAGGATGCTACTCACAAAACAGCTACATTCTGGCAGCTGACATGGAGAGCAAATGACAATGTTCCTAAGAGACAGCTTAGCCTCTGTTGAAAGTAGCTCAAGTTTGGGAAAGAAGGGAGAAGTGTTAAAAGTACCTACTTCCCAAATGGACTTCCTCATAAATAATCTGTATCTTTCATCAGGGTATTAATGAAATACTTAATAGCCCCATCTAAGCTTAGGAATTCATGTGTCCTCCCAAATCATTACTTACTGACTGGAACACTCAACTGGAGTTTGACAACACATCCTCCAACTAACATCACCTTCCTTCTGTGCATGCATACAAGAGCCTTCTAAAATCTCACAAGGGATATAGTAGTACCAATGTAGGAAAAGCCCTTTTCCAAAACCTCTGGATTACATAGAACTTTTTACCAAGGATCCAGGCATTTCCAAGTCACTGTTTCTAAAACACATGTTCAAGAATTAGCACTGTCAAGATAGACATTTTCATTCTCTCATAGTCACCCAGCAACAAACCTCAAAATAGATTCTCAGTTCTTAACCTAATGCTGCAATTGTGTAAAGGCCATTTTATGGCTAAAAACCATTATAATGAAGTCAAAGTGATTTCCCAAGAAACAGACTATTTAATGTCTGGAAAACTAGAGTTGCTCAAAAGATAGACCGGCTTCTCTTCTTGATATTTTTTTTTGGTATCTTGCCTGAGGACAAAGAAAGCAGAAGTCTCCCAGGCACTGGGAAAAGTTCTGGATTTTGACACTGGACCTCTTTCTCCCTCATTTTTCCTCCTAGTCAGTACAGCTTTATCAGAAAGTAGGGTGGTGTCTGCTTATATCAAATGCCATGTTCTACTTTCATAGTCCTGCCCTCACAAGCATCCAAACTTAAAGCCATAAACACAAATCACAGCAACCTAGTTATTGCACATCAAAGCTGTCACTGTCACTCATTCTCAGGGGAGAAGAGACAACCAGACAGTTGACATTTACTCTTTAGCTCACAGCATAAACAGAAACCAAATCACAATCTCTTCTGCTGCTCTGGTAAGGCATTGATCCAACACTACCCTGCAACAACCACAGGCCTAGATTCCAACTGCACCTGTGTTTTCTTCTTAATAGCTGTGCTTTTTTGAACTTATCTCTCTTACTGGTCTTTTTAAACCTCTCATCACAATGGAAATCACCCCAGTGTGTAGAACACACTCCAACAAGAGCATTCCTGTGTTATAGAGGCAGTTTGTGACCATATACCTTCTTATTCAAGGGCATATACCTCTGCCAATTACAGATATTGCTTGCACTAAAAAGCAAAGAAACATTCAAAGCTTTATTTTAACACAATTAGAGCAATTTGAAAATAAGAAGCTGTCATCATGTGGCAGGCAAAACTACATGGGCTACTGTTATGTGTTCTAAAGACCACTGCTTGGAAACTTGTAATCGCAGTCTAGCACATCTACTGGCAACAGATTTCCAGTCAAGACTCTGCAAAAAGCTCCCAAAAAAGTAGTTCTTCCATAACAGTCCATTCTAAGAGGAGGTCATGTGGCTGCAGATAGAAAATTTAGACACATCAAGTGACTTGCTCTCCTCCGTAAAAGTGGTCAAAAGCAAGGTTCACGGCAATGGGAACTTAACATGGAAATCCTCTTAAGCAACAAGATCATAGTGAGTTTCTGCCTTGAAGTGCAAAATGCCTGCACAGACAGGGCTATACTGCAGTCAAGGAGATCTTCAGGGCTGCAGTGGCTGAGAGGAACAGCAAGGATGGCTTTGCAATAGGTGCAGATAGTACTGTCTGGGGATACATAGACACCAAGTGGAAAAGGCATATGGTATTACACTGCCTTCCTGAAATAATCAGAACAGACTCCCATCACTGCAAATTGTTTAAGGAAATGGATTTAAGTCATCTTTCAAGTGCTTCCTCAGTCTGCTTGTGGTCAAGCAAACCTTTGGAGAAAGCCAGCTTCAGTGTCTGTTCATGGATTTCCAAATGTTACTCAGTTGCTCTATTACTCAGAGTAATCTCATCTTACTTAGTTGTCATGGGAATTCTGCAGCTCTCCTTCAGTTATTGCTCATATATTGCTTACAAATTTAAGCAGCAGAATACTCAATCACTCTTTCGGATTGTTAAACACACTGGGCAAAATTTTCAGCAGCATTTGCTAGGTTTGAGACATCCTCTTCCAACCAATTACCAGCAGGAACACAAGCACTTTGGATAATTTCATTTGATGATAATGTACCTGACATCAGAGCCATCCCACCAGGTGTCTTCCTAATTTAAAGAAGATGCAATACTGTTTTTCTTTGCTATTTACTTGCTTAGCTGCCATATCACTTTATAAAGACCTGTTATAAAGAACAAGCAATTTAGTGGAATCTAAACTATACCATCAAGAAGTGAGAAATTTCTGACACATGCTTTATTTATTGTACTAAGACCCTGTCCTGGCCCTCTGCCCCATCTCCCTTCTCCCACCTCATGCACTCTTGCTGCTCATTACACAGAATCCCATTACGCCGTACAGCCATTTCCTTTCCATATTTGTCTCCACTTTTTTGCTGACAGGAACAAAAGAAACAACAACTTTATTATTATAAGGATCTATCTGAAAATCAGTATCTCACTTACTTCCCTGCATTTAGAATTGCATCGTATATTGCCCTGGTTTCTCCTCTCTCAATACATCACAGGCAAATTAATTCAGTTCTTAGCATCTGACACAAAGCACTTGCAATGAGGGATATGGTGGTTAAGGTCTTATGTCTTCAATTATTTTTACTGAATTGCCTCTTCTTTTAAAATTTGCAGTCTTGTAAGAAGTACATTTGAAAAAAGCCACAAGTTTGCTACTAGCTATTTCCAAGTAATTAAATTCATTAATCCAAACAGGGAGCAAGGGAAATAAAAGTACTTTTTCCTTCATGCTTTCTCCCCTCCTCTTACTCCATAATAATTATAAATGCTCTTAACTCACTAAATATTATGACCAATGCTTATTCATTCTGGGTTTTGCTGTCCTTATCTTTCTTTTGCAAGCCTTAAAACAGTAATTGCCCTGAAATTGGAAAGAATAAGAAAGTTTCCCCCACAGTAAACCTAAAACTTCATCAGCCTCTCAGAAACCAAGCTGTTTGTTGCCTCTTGTATTCTTTAGTTCTTAGGTTTTTAGTTCACAGTATTCAGATCTACAGTTTTACTTTTTCCTGCAGCCTGCTTCCACCATGATACAGAATATTTCATTTCTATCATCACTATCAGAAAAGGAGTTTTGAAAAGAGGATGCAGAAACTCACACATCCCAAGAACAGACACATGTAGATGCCCAGGAGCTAAGCTGAACTGCAAATTCAAAAGCCTGTACAACCAGACTTGGTTGCACACTAACTCAGTGACTAATTCCCCAAGGAACAGCTGGTAGGTTTGCATAGCTGTGTGCGTCGGTGCATCTGCAGAAACAGGAAAAAGGAGAGGACAAGACAGAACAACTGCAGCTTTCTGTCCAGCACAGGGCAGCCAGAAACTCCACCTTTCCCCTGTGCGGGTTCAATTGAACACCTAATGTTTAAGACACTCCATCCTTGTTGAAGTTTATAGACAGAAGTGCCCTCCACAGAAATAAGCAGATTGGAACACGCCTAGAGATGGGCAGAGCTCAAAATACACTGAATAAGCACACATACACATTGTCAGCAGGCACCACGCTACTGGAAGGCCTTCCCCAGTTCCTGTTGTCACACAGATAAGTGAAATGCCTCCTTTTCTCGGCACACCAAATACCCTGCGCTGTATTTGCAGAGGAAACGACTTCTGCTCCTCCCTGGTGTGCAGAGGGACAGCTTATCTGTGTGTCAGGCCTGCCAGCTCCCCCAGGAAGAGCCACAGCTGTGCGGGAGCCGTGAGTCACTGAGCCAGCGGCACCCAGAGCAAGGGACACCCACGGCACATCAGCTCCGCTCTGCAGAGCCACTGGGTACACTACAGCCTGTGTCAACAAGCAAGAGAACTCCTCATGGGCACACACAAAGATTAAGGACTGTGAACAGCATACATATATAATAATGTCTCTTCAAAACACACCTTTCCCTGCCTATTCAACAGTACAATACACACAGCACTGGCAGTACTGCTCCAGACAAGGCTCCAGGCAACCAGGCAACCACCAGCATCTGCTGCTGCACAACCTCTAGCTGTGCTCAGTCAAGGCAAGGGACTCCTGTTTTGGAAACTGTGGGCCAGCTAATAATTTTAGGGCCCACACGTTTGGAGAAGTTGCACAAAGTAGTCTTGCCTTGTTCTGGCAGGCAAAGAAGACAATTCCCTATGTTCTCTTCCCCAGGGACCTATCAACCAATCTGTCATTTCTATAGCAAATGGAACTGCAGAGGAAGTAGCAACCACATGGATTTTCCACCAGAGTCCAGCACATTTAGACCCCTAATGCAAGTTTCCAGCATAAGTAACATCACAAAGGGAAAGTGAACTTAGTGAAAAACGACCAACTGAATATTGATCAGAGGTGAGGATAATGCAACAAAATTGCAGGAGTCAGGAGTTAAGTTTCACAAAATAATTTTTGTTACTAAACAAGACCTTATAAAAACACAACCACTTCCCAAGGAACCACCCTGAAATCCTGTGCCTGGGCACAGAAAGGGTTTTTTCATACCACAAGATGAGTGGAAGGCAGACAATGAATAGGATGCATGCACTGCCCATTTCCTTTGGTTGAAATACACAAGACAAACTGGTATAATGTAACTTCCTCCTGTAAGCATGACTACAGGATAGTTCTCTAGCATACAGCTATGATTATAACACAGACCCTTTAACTTTTCCATCAGGAAATTCTCAGACAGCCACTCCAAATTAGCAAGAAAGAATGCTATCAGAAACAACTTCATATCTGCCAGCCCACATTTAGGCCAGTAAACAACCAGCTTACCTGCAACAACAACAACAAACCACTTTTAATGTGGCATGGACACCTTCATCAAGCCTTCAGGATTCAAGGGGGGAGGAAGGGGGGAAAATTGACAGAGGTAACCAGAAAGCAGCTTTTCGAGTAATAGCCACAATACTCTCCCCTCAGAAGCCGAGGGTTGTGATAATCCCCTTTTTGAAATGCTAATGTCATTACAACCATAGCACCAGAAGACAAGTGTGGGGCCTGAGTGACAGAGCCTCTGCTGTGCCCTTACAGAGATGATTTAAACCGAGCCTTTTGTAACTCTCCTCCCCGAAGCTCCCTGCCCGGCATCATGCTTGACAGGAGCTGCAGCTGCCATGCGACCCTCCCGAGGAGCCGGGGTGCAAAGATCAAGCTGATGAATTCATGCGTGCGGGCCACGGCGCAGCAGCCGTGCACTGCAGCCTTGGGATCTCTGAACACACATGCCAGGACAAAGATGGGCCCGGGGAAGACTTGAAACAAGACAAAGCAAAAGGCCCTGACTGCTCTGTTGCTACTGCTAAACAACTGCACAACAGTAAAAATCATTACAGCTGGTGATGAAACTGGGCACAGCATATACCAGTGTAGGAGAGCATGGCTTAGGGAAAATAATCAACATAAATACATCTGTCCTTACCACCCGGGGAACCAGCTCAGCCTTGGGAAGAAATTCCTCCCACAGAGAAAGCTACTCCAAAGGGACAGCGAAAAGTCAACTTCCCAGGCAAAAGCAACTGGAACTATTTGCTGTGATGAGGTTGGAGACTACACCAGGCACCACAAGTTTCATCTTGCCATCACATGATATTTAACAACTGACAGATGGTTACCAGAGGGCTTTCTAGTTTTGTTTTCAATTCAGGTTTTTTTGCCTATGATACCAGTCAGGGAAAACCAACTCCAAGTGATGATTCTGTTGTAAATACTACAGGATTTACTGCAAAAGTAGTTCCTGTAGCTTACCATTTCCTACCATCTCCCACGATACGAAAAAAGAGATCATCACCGCAATGCCCGAGACATAAATCAAGCTAAGTTTCACACCAAGTGAAATACAGGTTAACTGGAAAAGCAACCTACAGTCTGAAATATTTGCCAATCACAAACACTGCTGCATTTACAGCAACTCCCACTTCACCATGACAGTCGGTGAAGGTACCTTAACCTCACATTCAAAGCTGGTCAAAGCAGGCGATTGTCCCACTCTGCTCTGCACTGCTGTGGCCTCACCCCAAGTCCTGTGTGCAGTTTTCAATATAAAAAAGGCATTAAGCAATTAGAGAGTGTGCAAATGAGGGCCACAAGGATGGTCAGGAGTCTGGAGAAGAAGCCATATGAGGAGTGGCTGAGGCTACTTGGTCTGTTCAGCCTGGAGGAAACTGAGAGGAGACCTCATTTTGGTCTTCAGCATCCTCATGAGGGGAAATGGAGGTGCAGGCACCGATCTCTTCACTCCTGTGACCAGCAAAGGACTGGAGAAAATGACATGAAGCTGTGTCAGAGGAGGTTTAGGTTGGATATCAGGAAAAAGTTTTTTAAGAGGGTGGTTGGGCACTGGAACAGGCTCCCCAGTGAAGTGGTCACAGCACCGAGCCTGACAGAGTTCAAGAAGTATTTGGATAATGCTCTCAGGCACAGGGTGTGATTGTTGGGGTGTTCTGCGCAGGGCCAGGAGTTGAACTTAACACTCCTGATGAATCCCTTCCAACTCGGCATACTCTATGAGTCTATAAAATAATACATAAGAGCCCCTCATCCCACTCCTGCTTAGGTGTTTAACTCTTACCCATAGAGAAGTATTTGTATTTAATGAGGAGGCCAGCCTCTACTGCCACAAAAAGAAGAAAGGTGACAGATGACTTTAGAAAGAGAGATGTATTTGATTTCATTTGTGCATAGTGCAGGCAGGCAAGCAGCTTTGAAATCCTGGGTTCAGTGTCAGCTTTTTAGAAATAAAACCACAAAAGCTCAGATTCTGCAGGCATCCTCCCTTGGTGCTACTAACTAACAAAAGTCAGGAGAAAAATTTCCTCCATCTGAAGCAACTAATTAAGTCAAGAGTTGAGCGGATGGAAACAGGTAATGATAAGACACTTCCCTGCTGTCAGAGGATGTAGAACAGACACTAATTTTCATCCTCTCAAATCCCTCCATAGCAGCCAATGCAGCCAAGCATGAAATGCTCCTGACCTGCCTCAGACAACTGGCCAGGGGTATGCAGTAAAATAGGTATGAATTTGCTCACCTTGACTGTAGTAGTCAGAGAATGAATCTCTTCACAAACTCCTAGTTATCAGCTTATACCAATCTCTCTTCATTTTACTAACAGCAAGAATCAAGGATGCTAAAAGCAACCCTACCTGTGTACTAGATGACAGGCTGCAATGTCCCTTTTCCCCTGTGCAGTCATACCACTGCCTGCCCAAGGACTCAACTCATACACAGGATGAGCTCATGACTGGAAAGACCTGGTTAAAGTGGGACCAAACATGACCACAGAAATACTGACAGGAAAAATATACAACAACAACAAAAGCAAACAAAATAAACCAGTCTCTGAAAAGGTGCTCCAGCCTGAGGAGTCTCCACAGCTGGAGGCATGTGCCAAGAGGCAGTCAGTTCTCCAGGGTGCTAAATGGAGGCAGGGAGGCAGAACTTCTCACAGGAGCTAACCTCTTTCAGCACAACCCCTCCACTGCACTTTCAGTGTGTTTGCCCAGCAGAGGCATGGCCTTACGCCAGCAGACAGTGACCTGGCCACCACTGCACACAGCTCCTCTCCCACACAGCACAAGTGTGCTAACAGGGCTGACTGCCAGTCTTGGGATCTGTCTCTAGGTGTTTCACTACAGCTCCAGTGACAAAACTTCACGAGGATCCTGTACCAACAGAGTTCAGCTCTCCCAGCAATGTACATCTCCCCTCAACTGTCCCAAAAGTGGAGTCCAGCTTACTAAACATCATGGAGGAAACAGTCTCCATCAAAGCACGAACTGTCAACTTGAAGATAACATTTAAATATTTGAGAAGTAAATGCAAATAAAGAGATTCAAAGTGAGAAGGCTCAAAGGTCAACCCTGCTTTGGGCTAATGGCAGTAACATTTGCAGCAAGACTAGTTTGCCAAGAAAGGCAAAGAACTGGAAGACTAAAACAATAAAATTATAAAAATACAAGGTTGCCACCTGCATAGGTTTCACTAAAAATTGCTTTTAAAGGTATACTCATTGCAGCTTGTGATTTTATTTGGACTTTTCAGCTTACCTAAGAAAAATTAGTAACTTCCTCATTTGAGAGAAAAGTGACAGCTGAACCTAAACAGGCAAATGATAAAGCGTTTACCTTTTCTTAGTATCTTACAGCCTAAGTCCTTTACACCAAAGAAAGTGTTTACAATGAAACCTGAAGGTTGTTCTCCAGGAGCATTCAACTGCTACTTTTGCTAGGGAAAGCAAAACCAGTGACAGAAGAGAAGTACTAGCTTTAGGATAATACAGAGCATTACAGATACTTTGCCTGTGCCAAAGAGATGATGTACTGCAGCACAAAGCATGGCTCAGCACAACTCTTACAGTGTGGGTCCTTTTCAAGAAGCACACCAGCAGGCCCAAAACTTGAACTACTGGAGACAGGTTACACAGCAGGGGCTTCCTCAGGGCTCTGAGTTTCAAAGATAGCTGCTCTGAAGTTGTAAGTGGAATGGGCACAAGGAAACTGTCAGAAATCCACATTTTTCTCCTCCATGACAGAGATATATCAATAGCTGTGAGTTTTGTATGACACCAGAAGCACATTCCTAAAGGTCTCTACAGCATCAGCTAAGTCTCCTGGAGGTTAAGTCTCCAGCATGCTGGTGGTCCAGAATAAAGGCAGTACAGAAGTCACCTACCCACTCTAATATGATTTCATTCCACTCATACAGTGACATACAGAACCCACCTGGAAGGGATCATCATAGGCAAGGAGTGTGCTAGAAAAGGATCTAGGGTTAGGTGGCTTTAATAAGTTTATCTTCTTTACAAAAGGAGTTCCTCTACAGGGTGAAGCAGCCAAACAAATGCAGGATAGCAGGAAAAGCAAAGCAACTTTTAACTATTAAAGTGAACACAAACTAAGAAAAGCAGAACTTCGAGAAAGTCAGATACTACTCTATCCATGGCAACAACTTCCACTTGAAATTACTCCCTACATCATCTTTCACACAAAACTGCTATATGGTCTTTCACAATTTCTCACCCCCCAGATCACCAGCCATGATATTAGAGCACTTATAGACAGGCACAGCCAGTGCTTCAGTAATTGGTGTCTCCATCCTGATCTCCTTCTACCTTCAGATTTCTTCACTGAACCTTCAGTCCCTGGAGGACACTTTGTAACCTTTAAATTCTTCAATTCTCTGTCAGTGTTTCACAAGTCAGTCTTGATGCCTACAAAAAAGCTTCAAAACCCTGATGTTGCAGAGGCATCCTCCTGCATTAAGACACACTTACCTAACCTATTTATTAAAAAATATTTAACCTATTTATTAAAAAATAAACACACACATTCTTCTACTAGAGTTCTCCCTCCCAAGGCCATACTATTTTCAACTATTCTAATCTACTTGCATAAATAAAACACTACCTTCTCTTAGGATTTGCACTACTTAACCACCAAGCCAATAATTTTCTTTATAAACCACTAGGATCTTTTTCACAACTCCACCTCTGGAAACAGTCACCCTCCTGTTCTGCTGTACTCCTGTCCCTCTCCTCTCCTTCTTAGAATCTTATTCTCTACTGATCCTCATTCACATTCAATCTCTTTTACCACCTTCCAACAAATCTCTGTTTGCCTCTTGTCCTTTCTATGCCTGCAGAGTCTCCAGATAAATCCACTTCCTTCAAAATATTCTAGTTCTACCTAAAACAGAAAAAATTCATCTGTTGTCTCATCAGCTGACATCTCTGCTTAAAAAGCAGCAGAACAAAAATTGTCTAAACAACAAAATTGGTAAGAGCACAAAAAAGTTTTATTCTCTTTCTAGACAGTTTCATGAGTGTCTAAGGATATGTCTGACACAAGATTCTTTACACACCATGTTGATCTTTTTCTCAGGACATAGAATATGTTCTTTTTAGCCAGAAATGCACCAGCAGCCTTCAACCCTCTAATTATGGCTCTGCATGTGTCAAAGCTTACCATGTTTCTTCCCTGTCTGTGGGCTGAAAACTCAAGACAACATCCACCAGAGGTGCTTATCTCACTCTACAGCAAGGCAACATTTTTCAAGTAAGACATATTTTTCCCTTTACTGACAAAGTAAAAGATGCATCTCAAAAGCAGCAGCAATGTTTTTTTTTTTTTTGCTGTCAAACAAGAAATTAAATTAAAAAGAAATTAAGATTGGTTGAATTAAGATGACTGGCTAGACCTAAAATGCTGAGCCCACAGGATTTCTTTTGTTACAGATGCTCTTTTGTTACCCTACTGTTCAATTCTTTGGCTTCTGCTCCCACTGAAACACTTCTTACTATGCCAGGTGGATAAATACTTATTTTTGTATTCACAGCACTGGACCTATTGAGAAGGAATACAGGAGGCATCTCCATCCAGCTCCAGCCACAACAAAGCACACAGGCAATGTGGGAGCATCCCCACAACCTCTTGAGATTAGGCAGTCTTCTGAGTACAGGAAATCCAGAAGTTCCCCTCCCTGTTCCATAATAAAAGGATCACTGTACTAGGCTGGGCCAAAAGCTCCTTTTATTCTTCAACAGTTCAGCAACAAGCCCCCTCCAGCCCAATCCATACAGCACATCCTGTAACTCATCTATGCAGCCCCACACCTAAGGGGTTACTTTAAATCCCTTGAACAACACCTGGAAGCAGCCCTCCAACTCCAGTGCAACACTTCAGAAGCAGAGCCTCGGGAGCTCCTGTTTGCAGGAGAAGATGAACGCTCCCCAGAGGTTTCAGTTCATTAAAAGGAAAATGTGTTTTTATATGCAGACTGGCACTCACAGATAAGCAGGTACACCCTCTTGTGACAATGCCATAATCCTGTTCCAATTACTCTCACAAAGGTACAAACATTTCTGAGCTTGCTGTTTAAGTGCCTGTGGTACCCTGTCTTCCCTCCTGACTATTGGCAGCTTGTTACCAGCAGTGTTTTAGCAGTCCTCATCTAGACACAGATTCCCAGGTTCAGTAGAGCCTTGACAGATTCAGCCACAAAAGCTGAAGACTCAACAATCTACAGTTTCCTGCCTTGCCCTACCACTTGTGTCTTCCTTACCACCCATGTCAGCCTGCTGAGGTCATATCCACAGCTTTACACACCACACACCAGCTATTCCAGCAGCATTTGCAGTAACAGCCCAGGCTGAAGTTTGCCACAGTTCCACAGCAGATGCATTTCCTGCTCTGCCATCCCTGCTGCAGAATCACTATCAGCTGGCAGCACGAACAGGAAGTGCTAACTACTTATGGTACTTCATTAAACACAAGGGCTGGAGAAGCCATGGAGAATCTGTGCAACAGGAGTTGCACAGATGAAAAACATTGCACATATTCTAAAAAAATAGTGCCTCAGCTGCACTGGGAACCAATGTAGGATTCAAAAGGGATAGAAGCAGGTAAAGAATTAGGACAAGGCCATAAACAAGCAAACTTTCTTCTATCCCACTGTCAGGACTTTTCCTATAATACTAGGGAAAAACCCAAACCCTGCCAAAATGTTTGACCCAAGCAAATAAAAAGGAAGGGACTCAGTGAAGATAGGATGAAAAAGCAGAGAAATCTGTATCTTCAACCTGGCAGGCAGCAGTCCTCAAGGGACACCAGGATGCTGATGAGTCAGAACCTGGACTAATTCACAACTAGTTCCTCCTGAAAAACAAATGACACTTAGCACCCCTCCTGCTTCCCTCTACAATGAAACTCCTACCAGTTTCCATCTCTCATTCTAACCCAAAAAGCTATGATGAATTGCACCAGACAACTCTTGTGATTTTTCCTAAAACAGCTTATTTTCCTGCTAGTAACCATGGCCAAGAATTGAAAGCCCCTTAATACTATGTGTGTGTGTTACCACTCTTCTTGCCAGGAGTAATATTCAGGCACTGAATAAAAATAGAGGATTCAGATGATTCCATCAGCACTTCTCTTAACTCCCACTTCCTGAAGACTAAAATTTGGTAGGTGATAAAATTCTCCTCTCACACCTTTAAATTCTTCTTCATTAATCCACTCCCCTCAGATTTTGTTCCTGTGGTTTTTTGGTTTGTTTGGTTTTTTTGTTTGTTTTTTGAGGAGAAGGAAAGTTCAGACTAAACAAATATTTCAGAGTTTCACAAAAATATGCTTCCCAACTGCTTCCAAAGTTGCAAACATCCATAATATGGCCACTGGAAAGACTTTAGACTTTTTCTGAGCACATGAAATGAAAAGCAGGAGTATCCAATGGAATATATGAAAAGTCATGCTGAGATGTTCACTTTTCTTGATTAAAGGAAATGAAAGATTTTTTTACCTCAGCCTGTCCTCCCTGTCCTCTCAATACTCTGTCAGCCTGTCACAACTCTCACAAGCAGCATCTCTCTGCATTTAATTAAATATTTATTCTGATTTGTTGTTTTCTTGAGTCATTTGAAGTTAAATGCTGTAGAAAGCACAAGGATCTCTCCAAGCACAGTGAAAGATATGAAACTGATCTCCTTCTCTCAAACTGAGGGCAGCCATCATTCCCAAATCCAAGGGTGAAAAATGAAAATGGGGCCTTATCAAACACAACAAAAAGTATAATGGAAATCCTAGCTCACAGACATTTATATTAACCAGTAGAATATTGCACTCATTTCTCATAGTACAGCAGTGAATGTAAGTTTACTCACATGCAGGTCCTTTGGATTTGCTTAGCCAACCTAGGACAGACAAAAGGAAAATTCAGGATTATTATTATTATGCTATCATGATTTAAGCCAGCTGTTAACTAAACATCACAAAGTTCTAATTCATTCTTCAGCCACTATAATTTGTTAAAATTAAACAAGTTATGTGGCTTCTTGAGATCCTTTATACTCCCTTCAAGGCATTTACCTAAATAGCATTGCCTGGGTCAGTGTGTGTAGCAGTGTGAATATTATTATCATTATATGAATAGTTCAATTGTGAGCCTATCTGTATCTGCTTCCTAGCCACCTCTGCAGCCTGGCCATTATTCTGCAACTCCTCACCATGCTCTTCCATACCACTCTGCCCTTACTAAGCTCTACAAAGGGACTGGAAAGAGGAATTGCTCCTGAAAATGCTGCCCCCTCTCTCCATGAAGAAGGCCACACTGCTTTGGGCTGATGCTGTAATTTCTCCAAACGCACACTTACATGAAGCATACTGGTTAGAATCGAGATCATCTGTTCACGCATGACACCTTCCACATTTCTGTCTGGCCATCCAATGCTACAGTGCCTTGTTTTCATGGCCACTGAATTCATCCCTAGCTGCATAAACGCCTTCCTTTCAGCTGCATAATGGGAGACAAAGGAAACTCAGCTTGGCAGAGATTCCCAAAGAATGGGACAAGTCCGAATCCGCTCGATGAGCGGAGTGCGCTCTAACAAGCTGCTCTGTGCAATGCAAACAAATACGAGCGGTATCCAAGAGCTTCTGTGCAGAATAACCTTGGCTCTGAAAAGACCTTAGAACAGCAAGCAGCAGATTGGCTGCTGCTGTGTCAGAGACAACACACAGGAATGAAGTCGTTTCAGTTTATTTGAGCTCAATTTATCACTCTAATGGCAGCCCTAAAAATTGAAGAGCAAACTTTACAGCAGTTCACACGCGCAGTCAACAAAAACCAGACTCTGTCTAAATCTAAATGGACTTAGATTCACCGAGTCTGCATTACTATTAATTTTTAAAGGTTAATATTTAAACTCTCTCCTTTATGGGTATTGATATTTGCTTAATTCGGGATGTTTAATACTTTTACAAACACATTGACTTGCATTTCCCAGGATCAGGTGATGCTATTATCAATAATGAAAGGCCCAACCTGTTTTGATAGGTTTCTGACAGAGCCAGTCATGAATCCAAGAGAGATTACACATTTGCAACATAAATCATATGGAAGCTTTCAGAGTATTTTACACATTACATGTTAAAATTTAATGAACAACTTAATCTGATCCACTGTCATTCTTCCAAAAAGAGCCTGGCCAGGCAGAAGGACCATTGTGAATGAGATATAAATACAAGGCCTTAAGGGACAGAGATGGGAGGGTGAGGGGGAAAAACTACAAAAGTCACAGCAACAAAGAAAGAATGGAGAAGCATTATCTGTAGAAATGCAGATAAAAAGGTTGCCAATGCTCCTCTCCAATACTTCAAAAATTTCCCACATCTACTAAGCATCCTGGCTCTTAGCTACATTCCAGTTGAACCCTCAAAAAACCAGAAGATACAGATGAAAAACTAAGCCTCAGTATTACTGAAGAGCTTTCCAAGTCTCCTTGCCTGCTCATTCCTTCATTATTTCCCGCAACTAATCTTGGAGAACTTGCCAGACGAGAAAAAACACTACAACAGTGATAAAGCCCAAAAGATATTTCGAGCAGCACTCAAGTTTCCATAAATCCTCCTCTTCTGACACAGCTTCACTGCTTGCCCATTACCAAACACTGCATTTGTTTTGTGTTAAAATATGTGCAGTGGTTATTTTCATATTCATGGATATCTTCCCATGAAAAGGGAAGAGTTTCCCCAAATTCTGCAATACGCTTAGTGACTAAGCAACTTATATTCATCTCATGGCACTCGAGGATATTTGGATAGATTGCTTGAGACAAAGTGCTGAGGATTTTTCTTAAAAATCCATGCATAAATAAGATCGATTTATTACCAGAGGACAGAGCAGATGCTTGCTGACTGAAAATGAGTCTGGTCTCTGCATTAACCACATGGCAAAGAGAACATCTTCCTGCCCAGACCATGAATATATCTCTAAGCTTCCTGGAACTTAAGCAATAGAATTTTTAAACAGCAAAATGATTGCAATACAATATAGCTCATATGGTTTTATACATATGAATCACAAGCTCTGCTTTCTCACTCAGAGCTGAGCCAGGCATTGTCTCCACGCTTGTCTTTTTATGAGAACATTCTTCAGCTCTTGTAGCAATTGTGAGCTTGTCACACCGGCTCCACATTCAAGATTAGCATTACCACCACGAGATTTAATACAATCTCTTGCTTCATGTTAACCTTGTTTTGCTCTGCTTGCTCTGAATGACTTTGCTATGCAAAGTAATAAAGTGAGGATGGTGAGGTGGTTGAGGGACAAAGATGAGGGAAAGATGATTTTCCAAGTGCCTCACCAGTACTCTTTGTTTCTCCATCTGGCTCTCAGCTGACTTGCTCATTAATGTTACTCATGGCTGGCACGGTGCTGCAGGTGCAGGTCCCTGGGCCCACGATGCACCACTGAGCACCACCTCCATCACTCCCAGCAACTGGCATTTGGGTTGTTACCTCTCGGTTTCAGAAAAACTCAGCAAGCCCTTCCCCAGGACTTTTTCCCCTGCATGTCTTGCCCTCTGCTATGATCCTGGCTCCCCTCTGTTTTCTTACTTCCCCTGCAGGAAATGGTTCGTGCCTAGCCACTATAATCCTGCTTGGCTGATGATCTGCCTTGATCAGTTCACCACAACTGGTTTCAGATCCTGAAGCAAAAAGAACACAGAAAGGAAAACAGTGCACAATCACTCTTGGGTCTTCTGGCATGCCTAACTAGCGCTTTTGTGACGTGACTGGATGTCTAAAAAATTATATTAAAAAGGCTTGCCAGTATTGTGGCAGCTTTTCCCCATACAGCACAAGGCATTTGCATACTGATTACAGTCTTAGTTGAAGGTGCTGCAGTGCCTAATGGGAGTTTCAGATGGTGATGGTGCCCCAGGCTGGGAGGTGTATCTGACAGGCCTACATCTGAAATGAGGCAGTGACACTATCACCAACAGCAGCAAGGCTGAAAAAACCCAGACAGCCCAGATCCAAAAAGATCTTGTCCCTTTCCCACTGCCACTAGCTATTCATGACAATTTGTCGTGTTCTCAAGGGTGCCCCCCCACCCCCCTCATTACCTACAAGGCCAAAGTCAGGTCAGGAAGACATACAAGCCTGAGATATCTGATTTCAGAAGCCTCTCCCTTCCAACTTGAGGAGCCAGGAATAGTAAAAGGAAATCAACTCCTCCTCCCGAAGTTTTCAGCACCAGCAGACTTTTCCATACAAGATCACCTCAACTTTGACTGCATCTGGCAGCTAATGTTTATTCTGCTCTACCACACTGAGGAATGTTGGTCACATGACATTCTCAGGTGCCATATGTCAAATAAATAGTACTTTTTAGAGTAATGCCAAGAGCAGAGGTTTTCTTCACATAGGCAAGCTAATGTTCTATGTTACAACAGCTGCCTGAGTCAAATCTGTGTGTCTTTTTGGGATTAACTCCTTCAAAGTTCTTGCAAGACCACACAAAGTTCCTCCTTCCATCTCATGCCTCCTGTGACCAGGCACTTCTCTACAGACAAAAACTAGATCGTGGCTGGTCTGAGAATAAAAGTCATATTTCAGGGTATCCTGGGTAATCAAGCACATACTTCACATCATGTACTATCTTCTGAATATCCAGTACATTTCCTTCTTCCACTCATTTCTAAAAGACAGATCTCCCATCTCTGATGACATTTTTCATATCATCCCATTCCACTGCTATTTACACTATTCACAACACTTATCCATCTGAGAAACATCAAGCAAGAGATGAGGGGAGAGGGAAAACTTAAGCTGAAAAGAAGATCCAAAAGAGGGGCACAGGTAGCAGGTGTTAAGATGTCAGAAGACAGCATACATGGAAACACTTAACAGATTCATCAGCTGTGCAAAAGAGCTGAACACAATCTCTGCTTCTACCCCTTCACATCAGCAGGTGCTACAGGGCACACAGATAACACTGTCTACATGAGAATCTCACTTAACAAAAACACGGTCCATGCTCTTGAGATGCTCCAGCTGCAGTGAAGGGATGAGAACGGAGGGGGGAAAAAGCCATGGGAATCAAAACTACAGGATGAAGGACAAGCACTTATTTACTAATATGCAAGACTCATTCAGTTCAGACACTTCACACTCTGCTCAACAAGTAGCGATGGAATTTTTCCTGTGAGTACTGAAAGATGTACAAATACATCAACCATCGCCAGTTTTCACCTAAAAGTATCCAAACTTATACACCTCCCCCTCCCTGTAGCATATATAAAGGTTTCACTTACCCGTGGACTGTGCTTCCAAGATAAAGGAACCAAAGATAACTAGCAGACGAAATAACCCATGGCCAGTCAAGGCAAGAGATGATCCTGTGTTGCTCTTTGATGCTACCATTCCATGGCACATCTTTTACCCACCAAGGTTTCTTTTTAAAAAGTTTCTGAAAGATCTGGTCGATCAGGAGCACCTTGGTCTAAAAAAAAAAGCAAAGAAAGAAAAAGTGTTGAGCCAAATACCTACAACATCTGGAGAGGGAGAAAGGAAAGTTAGAAACAAAGAGAAACCTTCTACATGTTCTGGCATTTAGGAATCTTAATAAGTATTCACAGTTCTCAAGGTAACAGGAGCAGAAAAAGCAGTCTTCAACACAGGAAAGACTAAAAGGAGCTGTATTAGAGAGAGACCATAACTTTTCACTCACTGTCTAATGTTTCAAATGTGAAGACTGCCTAGCTTCTGCCTAAACCTCAAATTAATTTTAGCTTTTCTTTTCAAGACAGCCCCAGAGGACATAGCATCTGGAGGATTTGTTTCAAAAATTCCTCAAGAGAACCAGTCTTCCTACACCCCCACCACTTTTCAGAAGGTCTCTGAGACACAGCAGACTGCACTAGACAGCCAGGATAAATCAATCAAATGCTTGTTCAACCACCTGGAGAGGCAGAGCAATCCTGACAGCCAGCCGGCAGGCAAACGCACGCTTAGGAGGAGGAATGTAAAACGACTTGCAAACCTCAGGTGTAATGATCTGACAGGACAGAGCACAGCAATTAAAATTGCAGGATGTGACACTGCTCATACCTGAGGACTGAGGGATTCACCCACAGCCTATGAGGCACTGTCACAGCAAAAACAGCCTTGTACACAAACACATAAAGCACAGCCAGGAAGCAGAGAAAGCACAAAGCTGAACCCTTACTTTTAATGAAGATGCAGCAGAAAAATTTCACTAAGCTACTATAGTTTTAACCTGCAAGGTCTCCAATGGTAAACACACCAACAAACAAAAAACCAACCAATCAAAAGACACCCTGGAAAAACAAATCAACCAGTAAAATGAAAACAACCAAAAAAATCCCACATGGAAACACATTTCAACACTTGTATCCTCCTATCTGAAGCTCTTGGGTGAAATCAAATTTGCCAAAATTAATGGTTTCTTACATCTGACAACAGTAATACTTTTAATTTTGAGGAAAACCCCATTCAGCCACAGCTTCTTCAGTTAAATGAATATTCAGACTGAAGGGGGATTATGTTTTTTTATTTGGACAAGTCTCCCAAGGAAATTCAAAACTGCTGGATAATCTCAAAAGATCTGAGAAGTGCAGAGGCAGGTATTGTACTCTTTTGTACCCTGTGAGGACAAACAGGACACTTGGGTTAGCACTCCTACTACTGGGGAAGGCAGAACCTTCAGACCCTTAAGTACTTCTGAGATGAAAGCAACACACCAGCACTGACTAGAGAAACACACGACTCAAACTGCCTCAACTCACATTTCCAATCACTCAGGCAAACAGTAGATGCATTATGGGAGGAAATATGTAGATTTGTCAATAAACCTGGTAGCCATCCTAGTGAAAAGAGAGTTTTTCCTTAGTTCCATGTCACTACTATGCTCACATTTATTTCACAGAAGGCCTGTCTTTAAAATTGGGATCTTTCTTTTTAGTCTCCATCGAAGAAAAATTCTTTGTTTGCATACACCCTGCCTTGAAATGTCATTTCTAGATGACATTTAAAGTGTCATGTGGCAAGTCTGGAGTTGCTGCTACAATAAACTCTGTGTCTACCCCTTTTGTTTCTTGCTTCATTTGGAGGGGGAGGGAGAGGACTGAATCTATCCCACTATACGTGTAGCACAGCCTATAGATTTCTCATGTATTCCACAGATAAAGAGTCAACGCTTTGTTCACCAAACTTCCACCATGCAGAACACAATAAGGATACTTTCACTTATCTGCTAGAATTCCTTCAGCAACAATTAGACCATGGAATGAAAAAAATACTCCACATGAAGAAAACCAAGCCAGTCAACCTGTACATCTGCCTTGTCCTCTCAAGTGAGACCACCTGCTTGGCATCTAAGTTCATATTCAACCAGAAGAGGCCAGCCTATACTCCAGGCCAACAGAGGGCTGCTCTCCTTCAAGAGTCACTGCTCTACACAGAACTACAGCTCTGACAAGCAATGCATCATTCTCAATAAATGCCCTTCTGATTAGACCAAGAAAGGTCTGTCCTCCCTATTCCAATTTAATGAAGCCTCATTAGTATAAGAACCTCTGAAAGTATTGCCAAGGTACCTTTTAAAGGTGGCCCTCCCTGCCCTTGGAACAATGCATGTCAGGTGACAGAGCAGCAGCCAGGAGAGGTAGGAAGAGGCCATGCAATTATCACAACACTTGCTGAGCTGCCTGAGGTGTGCTATCTTTCCCCAGAGGCATTTTCCTCCCCCAAAGACTGCACCTAGAAGTCAGCAGTCCAGTTCTGGTCTCTGAACAGCAAACAAGTTAGAAATACCTAGAACCAGATTATCTTCAGGGAGGATCAATTATTGCTTATTCTTGTTTCACTAACAGATTGCTCCAAAGGACAGCACTGTTTCTCTCCTTTTTCACACCTCTTTTTAGCTACCAAGTTACTTGAGTCCCACGTTACCAGGTATCCTGTCCATCAAGGCCCGGGGCTGCCACATCAGGAATGCTGTAAATTGATGCTGCTATGCCTACAGTAACATCCCACTAAGCTGATTTAGATCAGTGTGGATTTGAAGGAGACAGAAGGGTAGCCAGCCCATTCAGAGGGCAGGATTTTCAGGAGATGTGGGGTACAGGCACTGCTTGTGAGGATACTCCCTTTGGGCTTCAGCCAAGGTACAAAACTTGTTCCCAGCCTTGACTGTTCCCTGGCAAAATTAGAAGAAAAGAGAGATTGTGACTAGATAAGAAACCATCCCTTTTTCCCAGAGGAGAGCTGATTTGGAGGCTATTTAGACAGATATTCAATTATCTGAAAATTGAGTGTTGTTTTAGCACTCTCCTTATACTTACAGCTCAGGGAGAAGCAGCTTTCATAATAAGTCTTCAGGCCTCCACTGCCTGAAGTTAGCTGGAGTGCAGTGTAGATCACACTCATTTGTCAGAGACATACTCCCAGGGGCACAGCTTAACAATTCAGGGGTTTGGGAGAATCAAAGTGTACACAAAGCACTAAGGAATGGGCTGGTTTCTTTAATGGATACTAGGAACAATGAGGCAGAAGCTGACAGTAGCACAAGTATGCAGAGCAAGGACATTTCAGACTCATTTCACGTGCCACAGCCTAGGCTGAAGGGTTATGTAAGGATTAAGTTTAAACAAAGATGTTTTCAAAGATAATATTTAGTACAGCCAGCAGTGCCCATAAATACAGGAAGGAGTGGGAGAGATTTTTCTCTGTTAAAAGTGTATCAGTTAATAAAGGTAGAGGGTTTTTTGCTTTCTTTATAATGTGAACCTTGAAAAACACCTACTAAATATGGATAAGACAATAAACCATCCTCTACATCCACAAGGTCAATAGTCACACACCCTCTCAGGGAATGCTATGAACGAGTGAAAAAGTGCCCATTGCTCCCACCTGATAGATCTCCAGCTCTTTCTTCAAGTCTTGGCATCAAGCAAGCTTCCCAGAGATGTTTCAGCAAGAGTCCCCCTCATTGCAAGGCCAGCCCTGCTTGCACAAGGAGCTTCTACATAAAGTCCTCAAGCAGACATCAGATTCACTGAAACCATGCAGGCCAGACTTCCTGCTCGCTCTTAAACCACCACCAGCCCTTTCCAAAGGTGACACACTCACATGTGGCAGGAGCTCTCTAAGATAAGCTCTTTGGGGACCTTTGCCATTTATCTTCCAGACCTTCAGAAGCTGTCAACTCATATCCCTTGATCCAAGATCCCCTTATATGCATGTGTATATTTTGATAGGATTATGACTTAGTTTTCTTTTTTTTCTTTTTTTTTTTTTTGGTCACAGCAGGACTCCTAGATTCACATGGAAAAGCATTCTTTGGAAGGCCATATGCTCAGGACATGCTCCAGACTACCAGAGACTGGACAGTCTGAAGCTCTCTAGTTGGTCAAAATGCCTGGCACAGTTATGTCCTCTGCCACTGTTGCTAGAAAACAGGTCTTCAACCCGAATTCTTCCAAGTTTATTAAGGGAAGTGTTCAGAATGTTTGGAATGCTACTGTCTTGCTTTTAAATACCATACTTGAAACTTAGCAAAAGAAAATTAGCTATCCTCATGCACATCAGAAATCTCTATTTTATCCACATGGTTTCCTCCTCACAGAATAATACTCACACATTGTTTGCTAACTCTTGAATGCACACAGCAAAGATCTTAGCAGTGGCATGAGTGATGGGTGTGCACAGCATAGCTTTTGAAAAGCTAAGCACAAGCATTGTTCTTGCCTCATGGTCACACTGCAAGTGGAATCTAATGTAAGCAGTGTGGTTCAGAGGATTTAACCTTCACCCTTAGTTGCTGGTTTTGTTGTATCCTTATTTTGCCTGCTTTCAAAGAGCAGTTAAGCTTTAAAGCAAAAAAGTCATCCTCTTGGCTGCTAAATAAAAAAAAAACAAACCAGAAAAATCAAGTCCAAGTGACAGCAGAGGAAAGAAATCCTTCATTCCACTTACTTTCTGTGGTTAAACCAGTTTAGTTGAAAGCTTTTAAAAACAGAATTGTATTTTTAACATTTAGGGATAGCATCATAATTCAGTTACACTGTTTGGTTTAAACTAGGCACAAAGGAAAAAACAAAGCCTTTGAAGTTACCTGCAGGCAGTTCAGAAAAATCTTAATCATCTGACTTTTCAGCACAGCCAACTCTCAATTATTCAGGATAATGGGAAAAGGTGGCAGAGGAAAAGAGGAAATATGAAAAGCCAAACAACATGTAACACTGCTCGTCTCCTGCCCAGTAACCAGATTTTACACCTTCATATTTGAATTCTAAGAAGGCAGATTTCTGCATAGCACAGTCACAGAATAAAGCAGATGGGCAAATAGCACATATTCCCTGCTACAATGAATCACTAGGAAAGACCAAGTTGTGCTTATTCTGGACATTGGAATCAGCACACACTCTCCTGCAAACGACCCCATTGCTGAAGTGCAATCCAAATAGTTGGATTTCCCTCCTCATTCTCCAACTGTGCCAAGGATTTGGCATTTGACCTTCTTATTTGGCTGTTTCTTTCATGTAACTGTTTTGATTTAGCTTTTACCTACTCTCTCCCATGAAGGTTTATAGAACACTTCTTTTAAACTTTAAAATTAAAAAAAAAATCCCAACAACCTAAACCAAAAATTATTGGTGATGCAAAACTTCCATTTTCAAGTGGGAACATTAGAGTTTGCTCAGAAAGAAGCTTGCTGGACAGGTTAAACTCTGAAGTTCCATTTTAATGTCTGACAAATGGCACGTGCCTAACTCTCCACAGACTCACTAAGGCACACCCAAGCTTTAAGCCAGGGAACTGGATTTTTCACTACTGGATAACTAGTACCTTACAACTGGTAAAATCACACCTGTATTCCTACCTCAAGTGAATAAAACTGCAAGATTCACCAGTTTGCACAGCTTACTCCCTACCTTCCTCCTCTCTATCCTTCCTATCACAGTCTAAAGTAATTTTGGCATCTAGATCATGCTTTTGCTCCCCTCCTTGCTTGCCTCCTTACCTCACTTGATGCTCCTCTAACCATCCTGAGGTTAGTTGAGCATATTTTTCTGTGGGCTGACTGCAGGGAGCACTTCCTCTAGCTACTCCCCTTCCATGCTGGCAGTTGGGTGCAAGCCTTTGTATAGGAGCTTCTTCCCTGCTGCAGCCCAGAGAAATGGGCAGCAGGCTCAGAGATATTGCTGAGTGGACCAAACGAGCTTCAACTCCAACACCACTTTGAAAGGTAAGTAGCAAGGAAGGAACAGACTATCCAAGTGTGCAAAGAGGTGCAAGGTTGCTGAGGGGGAAAGGGGTGCTATTCAGTACCTTTCACTGTCCACTGCATGATGAAAATGCTCAAGCCAGTTGAGGATGAACAACTGCCTAGTAGGGCTTGGTTTTCTCTCCTGAAAATAGCACTCACACTTTTAGAAACAGAATCAGAGACAAACCATTAGAAACTCAGTCTTGTGATGATCCTTCCCTATTTCCACGTACCATGATTGTCATGCCACGTCTGACACATTCACAGAAGATTTGAATTTTATTACTTAAAAAAAAAATCTAAATCCCATTTTCCTTGCTTTGGTAAGCCCAAGAAAAAGCCTTAAATACCATTAGCTCCCCAGATTTTGAGACACTTCCCTTAAAGTCACAGAATTTCACTGAAAGTTTTTTCTGGTTTAGTTGGGAAGAGGAAGATAAGGCATCAAACTCCAGTTGTCCTTCCAAATAAGGAAAGAGAAGCTAGTTATGGGCAGGCTGTGAACTTCCAGGAAACAGTAAGAAGAAAAACAGAGGAGCAGTGGGAAGAGTTAGGTTAATGCACACAACTTCAGTGCACTGCAGATTTCTACATTATTACAAAAATGCTTATAGCAGTGGGATCATGACACCAGTAAATGAAAAGAAAACAGTAATTTTTTTTTTAAGTGCTGGATCTGCTTTAAAGGATTTTTTTTTTAAACATACTGTCATCTATGCAATCTAGGAGAAGAACTAGAGACTGTGGAGAACACAACTCTCACAATCTTTCTCAGTTTTGTTTTTGGGTGAATTTTTGTTGTTTGTGGGTTTTTTGAAAGTGTCTTTATTTGGAAAAGTATTCCCTTTAGAAACTATTGTTTCAGCATTTTTCCCCTGCCGCACTGCATCAGAAAACCTAGGTTTCATACTTTCAGCTTTAATCAGTACAACAGCACATTTACAGAGGACCATATGCACAAAATGTTCCAGAATGCCTTCCAAAAATAATAAGTCCTAAAAAAGAAAACTCACAGTAAACTGGAATGGCTTCAGGGGAGGAGAATAAAGAAAACCGTGCAAAGGCAGAACTTCTTGTAACCACATCCAAGCTTGAAATGTTACCCTCAGTAAGAGGGTTGACAAAGAAGCACTGGCTTGGTAAGGTCACTTGTATATCCAGGAGGCTACACTCATTTATGCAGCTGTGTTAATCTGTTTCAGAGAATGAACCACATAGCCCGTGTATAGTAGAGGCTTATTTTATATCCCTCACTACTAGAACGTGCTTCTCCCTATCCTTACCATTTCTTCTGCTTTCATTTCAACTAATGTGGCTAAAAGTATCAGTCTGCTATACATGCAGCTGCAATACCACCAGGCTGCACAGCCACTTGAGAGGACATCCACTTGGAAGTCTTTTTCCTATCAAAGCCCTCTAAATATAAATTTCAGTGAAGCAGCCTGACATTTAAGGAACTATACTAGGAGATGGAAGAACTCTTACATTTATTCCTAAAAGCACAGCTGTGAGACACAACTCAAGTTTAAAATTATTACACTTCCCAGATATAAAAATATCCACTATATAGAGTATCACCCACTTTCAAGAAATGATAATAAATATTGTACAGTGCTTGTTATTTGTATCCCACTTCATGTAGAAAGTTCTCAGCAAGAGATGTGTTGTTATATCAGAACATTCCAGGCTAATAAATCCTTAATATTTGAATGCCTGTCAGCACATAGGTCGTCTCAAATATAAACACACACACATAAAAACTCTGAAAGATAAGACTGTCCATTAAGTCCTCTGAAAACTTAATCTTCCAACAAGACAGATCATTGACCAAACCAAGAAAGTTAAAAAGCACAGTTTTAAATTCTGGTTTTGGCCTTAAGTCTGCATTTGGGATTCTAACACAGAAGAGAATGACTTCAGTAGATCTCAATAAAGTAGGCCTTCAAAAGGTCTGAGCATTACAGCTCAGTTTTGCATCCATTAGCTCACTATTTCCGTTTACTTTTGGGTTTTAGCAGCTGCAAAGTTGTAGATGTTTCTTGTTGCTCTTCCTCCTTGGGATGCACTGTGCTAGCAGCAGAGGTGCACATGTATTACCACAAACCCCTCACTGCAGCAGACACCCATCACAGTGCCACTGGGCATGTCTTATTCCACAGAGCCCACTTGTTTTATTCCACAAGCCACTCTTGCCAGTGTACAATGAAAAAAGAAAAAAATTGCATCCCATTCAACCCCTTCACAATTAAGGCCACAGGACAATTAGCACACTGCCCACACACAGGCCCGCTCCCGTGGAGCCGCGGTCGAGGGTCCCCCAGGCACCCTCACCAGCAGCAGCCTCACCAGCGCAGCAGCCTCACCAGNTTGCATCCCATTCAACCCCTTCACAATTAAGGCCACAGGACAATTAGCACACTGCCCACACACAGGCCCGCTCCCGTGGAGCCGCGGTCGAGGGTGTCCCAGGCAGGTCCCCCAGTGGGGCACCCTCACCAGCAGCAGCCTCACCAGCCTCCACCCCAACACTCAACCTGAAGATTTCTGACTTCAGGGAAGTTGACAAAAATTAATTTCAAAAGTCAAGAGGACCAAGAGAAGATGGAGTGGCGAACAGGAGCCCAAACAGTTTGCTTTCTTTTAAATCACTGTCACAATTACCAGATTTACTCACAGAGAAGACACATCACTATGCAAAAGACCTCACAGCCTTTTTCCCTCTAACTGGTTTCCCTCAACAGGCTATGCTTAATTTGATTTTCTTAAAAGGGATCAGTTGCAATTACATTCTGACTTGAGCAGCACAAGCCAGAGAGACACTCCAAGAAGGATAGTGGCTCATTACATGTCACAAGCGGAAATACACACATCATGAGAAGGCCAAGTGCTCCAAGCAGAATACTCAGGGTAAATCCCTTACCAGCACATTAGCAAACCATTATTTGAGACCTACAACCATCATCAAAAGCCTGTGCGTTAAAGATTTAGATTTTTGTTTTAAAGACTTCCACCATTAAGTTGGGATGGGAGAGAAGCATGCCAGAAAGAAGTGTAGAGAAGAGTTTGCAGAATAAAACTTTTCATAAATAAAACCTGTGTGTTGTATTTCAATAGAAGGTCATTTTAAAGCTTCAACTTCTTCCTCATCTGACTCAGTGACATTTAGACTTTACAAAGCATGGCTATTAGAAGTAAAAATATTTTTAAAAATAAATCCCTGTTAGCTGGAACTAGGGACTAGCCCAGAGGTTGGGACACAGGATGCTCTGACTTACAGCAGGGGAGGGAGCACAACCAGTCTTCTGCACCACCCTGCAAGTGTCAGGGGGATCACTCTCCATTCCTCCACTCCCCATGGAGGGTCCTCTGTCTAGCTGTTATCAAACTCAAACAAAATGTTAAGCAAAGGATCCTGAGGCAGCCAAAGAGCACTGCCTGATAGTAATTGCTCATTTAGCAGCTCTCTGCACCTTGTTTATATAGCAGCAATGGTTCCTCACTCTTTACTGGCTGCACTCTAGTCCACCTCTAGTACATGAACATCTCCCCTTTGCAGAGCCAGCTGGGGTTGAGGTCTGTCCTTCCACCATCCAAGCACTTACAGGCTCACTGGGCTGCAGGACGACCCCTTGCTCCTGCGTGACTGGACACCCCCAGGCTGCTGCTCCCAAACCCACCTCGCAGCTCACCATCCCCTTCACAACAAAATAAAACTTTCAGGAGCTTCTTGGGGAAACTGGGCCCTTGCACCAGGACAGCTCTGGAGCCAGTGGAAGCAGCAGCTGGGGAAACATTCCCACCTCAGATTTGCTGCCAAGGCCTGAAGTGTGTGAAACCACTCAATGACTTAAGTGAGCAGCCTAATATGCTGGGCCAAGAAGTTGTATAGGCTTCTTGCTCCTAAAGCCATCTCCATTTTCATTCCAGATGGAAGTGTGGAAAAAATAATTTACTATGCATAAAGATGCTCTATATCTAAATCATTCCCCTAAATCATGGCTCCAGCATCGTGGTTTCCACGCAGATTAAAAGCCAGAAAGTTGGGTGAGAGTGCTCCGAAACAGCCAAAGGTAACACAGGCTTGCTTAGTTAGATGAAGGCAAATGAAATCAAAGCTGAAAGAGGGGGGAAAGTTACACAAAGCAGAACAGCAAGAGTCAGCAAAATGCTCAGCAGTAAATCCTACAGTTTGTGCAGCAGTGAGAAAGGCTGGAGTGGTGCTGCACACAAGCAACAATCACACACGTGTCCATGCCAGGTCAGAATGAGATACAACCAGAAGTCAGAGCATACAGGTTATTTAATCTTCTATCTCACACTTTGGCTGTTTTGCTAGACCACCTAGGGCTGCAAAAGCACAGCTAGGCTTTGTCCAGTCTGCCTCAAAACTCTAAGGAAAACCCTTCCAAAGATCAGATTCCCTCCTGATACTCAAAATGTGCAAAGACGAACCCTGGATAAAGCCACAGGCAACACCTCTTCAGCACTGGGACCAGAACACAGAGGTAAAGCATCCTGCTAGGGACCTGGGCATTGCCTCCATGCCTGCTGTCCCTCAGCCAAGGACACCACTCCCAGGTGCTGCCTCCCTCCTGGCTCCAGTCCTAGTCCTCCACCCCTGAATGGGCCAGCTACCAGGCAAGCATCCATGAAACACAAGCAAGAAGACAGATTATTATAGAGTCTTCACTGGATTTCTGCACTTTTTTCACTTGTCCAGCATACTTCCTTTCAAATGTCAACAGGCTGGGCATATGATCATGAAAGATACCACCCATGCTGTCCTACACACCTCCACATGTTGGTCCTCTTGCACACACAGAGCTGAAAAGAAGATCCCCCCCCATTCCCTTTAAAAGGTGCATTTTAGAGCAGGCATATTTAACTCTCTAGTATCTGAAGGTAAGGAATAAGCATGTCAAGCCACTAGCAGCTAAGTGAACAGTTTGTCCACTTGGGAAACAAGTCACTCCCTGCTTTGCTTGGGGTTTTGAGGTGTCTCCAAGCACCCTGCATGAATGAGTACACTGAAGCCATGAAACTATTTGTCAAGAACAAATTCTAGCACAGAATTCCCAGTGACCTCTTACCCAGCCTCATGGGAAAAGCACAGCAACTCCAGTTTCAACTGCCTTTAAAGGAAGACTGATTCTATTATTATTTTTTTCCAGACATTTTGCAAATAAATACGAAGGTCCTGCGACAGCCAGTAATCCTCAAGCAATTTCCTGTCTCTGGAAACAAGGTTCCCTCAGACTGAATTGATTAAATAAAGGTTATTAGAATTAGGATAAAGCAAGCTTGTTTAAAAGTCCTCCTCTTCATGTTTTTACCTGTAACACAGTGCTCTAAGCAACAGAACAAAGAAATCAGCCATAAGAGCTTACAGCATAACAAAATTAATATACAAGACCCACCAAAGAGTGAGAAGGTGATTTAAAATTACTTTCAACAGCAGAGGATTTTCATGTTCATTTAATCTGTTTTGAAGTGAGTTTCTCAAAGGGTATGCACCCTTTTATACAGTATCCTTAAGACTGGATTTGTCTTCCCCATTTTGTAAATCTGATATGCGACTTAGTCTTTTGGGAGTCAGCAGTTGTCATCACCAAAGCTGTTTTCCTTTTGCCTCTGCAGTTTAAGGATTTGCTGCAAAACAACTGGTTAAATCCATTAACACCACCTTTCAGTGTTACCAATTTCCTTTTCCTCTAAAGCCAAACATTCTAAATAAAACCCATACAGATGTAAGTGTTCGTTTCCATAATGCTACATGTAGGTAGAGGAATGCAAACAGCTTGACATCAGGATCAGAAACTTGCTCAACAGTTCTCTAGCATCTCTTGAACAGACAAGAGGAAGTAAAAGGAAAGTAATGACACTGGTGCAACAGTTTAAAAGAAACCATTTAAATTAAGGCACACTTTACAAATCTGAAATCTCGCAGAAAGGTGTAAACATCAACATCAGACTAGCAATGGCCTCATGTGCACAGGTTAAATGGGATCCTTATCCATAAGAAAAAAATACATAATGCAGAGTTTTCACAAAGGGTCCCTGTGTAGGAACTGACCAAGAATTTGAGGGGGGTTTAATGGCTTTTTTTAATAACCTCACTTCTCTAAATGCAGAGTAACAATTGCTAAAAAACCCCAACAAAACACCATATGTCATGTGTAGCTTCACCTATAAGGTTCAGATTGTATTGTGCATGTAATAGCAGCTATATCCAGAGGAGTTGGTGGTCTGTCACTTGCAACTATCTGGATTTCCATCAGCATCTTTTAAAAAGCCACCTGCAAGCTTCATTTTGTGAAAAGATTAGTCTCTGCACACTTTTGTACACATTCTAACTCACCTAGAGCTGCTTTTCTGTGTAAGCCAAATGCTGCATTTAACAGGTATAAGCAACAGTTGGCTCTGGACAACAAAGGATCTCCACTGTCTCCTCTGGCACTTCAGGATCCGAACTCCTCATGAAGCAGAATCACTCTTTCACATGCAGAGGGAAGTGGGGGGAGGACAAAGACAAGCCTGCATTGTGGAAAATAAATAGCTCCACTAAGGCTCCACAGGACACTGCAAGGCACATTCTGAGGAAACCACCCTTCTTACAGCACACTAAGAGCCTTATCATAGCTATCAGAAGCCTTTCTCCAACACTCCAACCCTGGTCTCTAACAGCCTCCACCTCCAAGTCCTGCTCCTCAGAAGTGCTTGAGTATAGCTGCTGGAAATCACTGCAAAGGCTGCTTCACATCATCCCTGCAAATGAAAAGCAATCCCAGTAAAATGCTACTGTGAGCCCCTTTGAAAGGACAGAACTAAACAATGTACTTCTGAGGGACCAAGGTTAAGTTTCATCATCTCTGCCAAGAACAGCCATGCTTTATTTACCTCAAAGACATCAACAGTCTTCACAAGTTCCTTGTGGACAAATCAAATCTGAGAAAACTACTTATATTTAGGCTGCATTTGCTACAGAACAAGTGTAATTGGGCAGGAGTTTAAGTTCTTTGAAGAAGCAGTCCCACTGATAAATTTTTATTTCTGATCAAAGAAAACTGACCAACAGCAAGTTTCATTCTCAGAAGTCATGACATAAGAGGTTACTCTTCCCCAAAGGCAAAGGCTCTCAGAAAAGAGGCCTTGTAATTTACAAGTACAACCTCAACACCTCCATCATCAGGGGAACACTATTCCTTGCAAACACTGCAAGTGCTTCCACCAGCAAGGAGAAATGCAGAGCAGGTTATGGTCTGCAACATCAATAGTTCTAAGATGCCCAAACCAAAATTTTTGCTTTCTTTTCTTATAATCTTGACTTCCTAACCGCAGGAAGGACTCCTGATCTGATGGGAATGAAGAAATGCAGAAAGAAGAAAGCACTGGCCTTGTGGGAGCCATGCCATCTTAGAGCACAGTAATGCTCAACATCCACTGCACATTCCTGAGAACAGGCTACAGAGATCATCTGCAAACCAATCGAGAGATGAGAACATGCAGAGGGATCCCAGTTCCCTTCTACAAGTGTTCAACCAGGCCTACACACAAAATGTACAGAGATTGCAACAAAAGAAAGATGCACAACCTACAGTGAGACTCTCAGATTTTCCAGAAGCCTGAAAAAAAGCTGAGGAGGAGACTCAAACAGGGGACATGCACATTACTGCCTTAATGTCATCAATCCTGGGAGAGTCTGGATCAGGAAATTAGCTAAAGTTGAGAGTTGAAACTATTTTTTAGATATTAAGATTAACATAAGGTCCGCAAACACCTTCAAGATGCAAAAAGGAATCCTTGGCTTCTTTAGCCGAGAAATTATTAAATCCCCATTTCGGGGACAGAATTTTTTCCTCCAGTATTGTAAGTCATGAAAAAGTATAAGGGGGAAAAGGGTATCAGAAAAGAAAGTCTTAAAGAACTTCAGAGAGGTGATTAACATAATCAACACCTTTTGTAAACCACACCTGAAGTGTAGGTGGCTTTGTATAAGAAATACACGACTTGCGTAAGAAATCGTTTACCAAGAGTCAAACCAGAGCTCTAGAAACCTTCTGGAAAGGTGTTGGCTTACCATCAGCTGAATAATCCAATTATGTTGACTTGAGAAATGTCAGGCCTATCCCCAGCAATGCCTGGCTAAATCCCCTCACCTACAAGTAGTCAGTAGACTTTAGGCAAGCCTGCTGTTTCACCAGAATCAAGCTGGAGAAGACTAGTCTTTAAATAGCATAAACGTGGGCAATAAAGGCTGCAGCTACCACAGGTCTCTTCGGTCTGTTTTTCTACAGTTGAATGCTGAGACACATTTTCTGAAATAAATGACAGCCACATGCTTCCCTACAGCAGGCTCTCCTTGCCTTACATGGAAAACATTTCTTGTAAGACACACAGGAAGCAAAGGTTAGATCAGATTTTAGTTGTGGGATCTTTTCACGCTGTGCAATAAAAAGCCCACTGATCTCATGCTGTTTCCCCCTCTGCTGCATGCTCCTCCCCCTCATACAATGAAAGCCTCTTGGCTGAAACATCATTTTCTCATCCCTTCTCTTTAGCATATGCTTTTTAACATCCTATTTCCTACAAAACAGCTAGTTGTTGTGACTCCATGCAGAAGTCCCTGCAAGGGAATAGATGCAGACAGGAAGCCTGGGGCACATGCCAAAGGATAAACTTTTGCTTCAGACACGTATGTGACTAGGCAAAAAAAAGCCCTTCACAAGCACTGCTTGCTTCATTAGCACTTGCAGGTCAAAGAAAGGCAGAAATTGGAGCCTACAAATCAGACCATGCTGTGCTAGGTGCTGTACAAACAGTGAGCAAAAAAAGACCAGTGCTACAGGGATATCGTAAACTACCATCACGTGGAGAGAAACCACATCTTTAATGTGAACCACCACTGGTCCCGGAGAACTTACTCTCACAGTTCTTGCTATATCACACCCAAAGAAATACAGAGCTCTTTGGTCTACTGCAAACATGCAATAAAATCTGCACCACGCCTATTCTTAATGCTTTCTTTGTTCACTACACTTCATTACTCACTACAGTCCAGAAGATTGAAAAGGAAATTAAAAGGTCACTCAAATACATGAGCTATTTCTGTCTCAAATATGCCAATAATTTGACTCAGTAGCAAGAATCAAAGACCAAAAACTACTTGAAAACAAGTTTTCCCTTAAATTCTTATCAGTAAATATTTAATCCCCTTTATATTTTGGTAGTTACAGCCACTAACATGAGCTTGATACTTATTCATTAATAAAATTAGATTTATGAAAGGACTAAAAACTAAGACTTTCTTTGCCAATGGCTACGCTCTCCAGTTTCCAGCTCTTTCCCTTCAAGTCTTAACACTGCCTCACCTCTGTTTCATTTCTCTTTCATTCCTTCGTAAGATTTTTACCAGACCTCCTTACCCTCTCTGCACACATTCCCGTTCACGCTTGGCACGCAAGAACGAGCCTTCCCTCTCCCACAGTTCCTTGTGTGATTTCCTCAGCTGAACTCATTAACAGTGTCTCCAGGACTTCCCACGACTGAAAAAAATCGCCGCTGGGCAGACAGGAATGAGTTTGCAAGGTTTTGAGGGCAGTTACTTTGTGCATTTCGCCAGGTCCTGTGCGGCCCCAGCAGCAGCAGCAGCAATGTGGCGAGGCGGCTGTGGGGACACCAGCCCTGAAGGAGGCTGAGCAGTGCAGGGGCGAGCTGCCCACGGACAGTGCAGGCTGTGCTCCTTCATGCAAGGGATTATCCACACCCTCCAGACACCTGCAAAAGGCTTCCCTAAACGCCCACAAATGGCAGCACAGGAATCTCCTGCTCCAGGAAAAAGAGCAACCTGTCTCCTCTCCCATGCCAGCTCAGCTTTCAGAAAGCATGCAGGTTTTGTGGTGGGGTAGAGGGGGGCAGAGGAGAGAGGGGAATGGGATGTGGGGGTTTTAGTTTGTATTTTTTTTTTAACTGTTCCCAGTTTAGTCGTGCCTCCTTAAGAGACAGAACCTACACAAGCATACACCCCCTCCTTGGCTGAGATCATGAGCTGCTGCTGAACATATCTTTCAGAGCTTGAGATTAAGCCAAAGTATGCCTGCAGCACAGAACATGGGGTGCTACAATGGCAATGCAGGGCAAATTACTGAGAGCAGTGGGACAGACAGCACAGGTTTGCTATAAAACATCTCCAGCCATTTTGAACACAGATCTTGTCCATCAGAGTTTAAACAACTTTTTTTTGTTGTTTTTGCTTAAACCGTGTACATTGTGGCAGCACCTCAAAGATTGTAGTACCTCTTGTAAATACAAATGAGATTAATACAAAGAAATCTGTCTCTTCTCAATGTCTTAGAATTTATCTGGCCTTTCCTCGTATTTTATCACCCCCAGAGCAGCTGTTCCTCTTTTGATTATGGACAAAGATGAAGATGCTGCTTCGTTGCATCCTTGTAACTGGGCCCAGTGGGATTCTCAGGGAACTTAAGTCTGCTCCCAAACACAGCTATCAGCAGGTTTCACTCTTGTGGTTTTTCTCCTAGTAAGAGCAGTATTAAAATTTTAGAGCCATCTATCATAACTGAACAACTCTACCATTAATCCCACCGTTCATCAAACATACTCTTTTCCCCTCAGACAAAGCACTCTAGGTTTTCGGTCTCCTTCACAAGCAGATGCTTTAAAAGAGTTCAGTCTGTTGACTGGCTCTGCTAAGGGGCCACAATAAGTTTGGAAGTACCTGGAAGTGACAGTATTTTGCAGTTAAAGCTGCCTGCAAGACCACCTTGTCTCACTGAATGTGAGAACTACAAGCCTTCGCATGCTAAGCAGAGTGCACAAACCATCACAGGTAGCTTACAGCACCAAACAGAAAACAACAGGCTCAAGAGCACCCAGACACAAGTCTGCATGTGTGAAAGAGATTTCACACAGGTCAGCACAGCAGTGACACACAGTCAGCTGCTGACACTGCTTTAGGGCAACAGAACCCCTGGGGCAAAGCAATGTGCCCCTCTCCACATGAGCATTCCTAAGAATACATGAAATAGGAAGATCTGACTTATCTTCACCACCAAGAACTAAAGTTTCAGTGTTGCGTCAAATACTTCATACTCCATGCAAACCAAAGACACAACAGAGGACAACTCTTTATGGGTGCAGTCCTCAAACCTCTGCATCCAGACTGCTAAATGACATGGTTTGTCTGGCACTCAGACTGCAGTTCACCTCCATATGCCTACTCTTCCATAGTAAAGTGAAACAGAGGCTCATGAGTACATAAGAAGACAAACTACACTGGCAGGGAGAACATGGAAAATATCCTCATGCAAAAATATTGTCATTCTCCCACTAGAAAAACAATGCACTGGGATACAAAGTGATGCAGATTTGCAATGAAACTGCTTTCATTAGCAAAATCAAACCAAACTACCATAAAGAAGGCGGGGTGGAACATGGTCTTACGTTGAAGAACAAAGTGCAGAGGTCATAAGTAACAGTAAAACAGAAGGAGAAGCTATTGAGCTGAGCATACTGAACCAGGGTTGTTACCACCTATACACAAACACACATCAGATCCACTACCCAAGCAACATTTCATGCACCCCATCTTATTTGTAAATGAACATTTAGAAAATCAGGGCAATAACCAGATACACTCAAGATGAGCAATATTACAGCCCACTGCAAGACAGAACAGAAAGAAAACAAGGAGAATTTGTTTATCAAAGCAAAACACAGCAGAAGAAGAACATCTGCTCCTTTTACCAAGATTACCATATGGCCAATATCTGATGTAAGGAGAATGAGTTCATTCATATTTAAAAGCAAAAGTAATAGGTCATTTCTTCCAAGTTAAGAGGAAAAATGTCTGTTCCCCTTTTCCCTGTTACAGATACAACATTCCCAGTCCAGATATGGCCTTCCAAGGAACTGGTACTGTCAGTATTCTGGCCTAGACAGTCAAGCTCAGGGCACTTTCTATGTCAAGATGCCAGAAAGAGGAGGATGAGAATGTTCATGCAGGAGTTTTGCTTAGTCCTAACATAAGACTGGTTTATCCACAGCCAAGTCAGAGCTGCAACACTAAAGACCAGTTTTGTCACCAGCAGATTACAGTTAACACTCTGGAACTGTGCAGCACTGGGCAACAGTAAGCATGGTTAGCACAGTACATCTCAGCCACTATGGTAAAGCAATCTTCAGTTCCTGAAAGAACTGCTCAGAATTGCAACCAACACAGTTGGCTCCAATCAGAGCACCCAGAAACACATCTTTCTTCAAAAAACATGAGGACAGGCAGCAATGTTTCTAACATCTTGCAGAACACATGCCTGCCAGCTGAGAAAGCTTCTACTTCTGCAGTGCTACCCTACATATGGATCTGCCATGCAGCAAAGTTACAAGGCAAGAGGGACAAACTTAATGCATCCTCATTGTCTCTTAATAAACCCCAAACCAGATCAACAAGGTCTTTTTCTCTTTGAACACCTGTTGGTGGGTACCATTTAGTTGTGAAAGCAGGTAAGACTCCTGACACTAGCAAAGGCCCTCAACAGCTGCCAAGATACTGCACACAAGTTAATTCACTTCTCTAAGAGCCCCTTCTTCCCAACAAGGTCTTGCCATATTTGCTGGTTCTTCATTCTTCCCAAGCCTGAACCCACACTTGCTCTCTGAAATTCAAGTATTCACTCTGTCAATTGAGTTTTCGTTGCAAGAGACAGATAGCAAAAAGGATTAAGAAGGATTTTGCAGCAGTGCTGAGCAGTCTAAGCCACAAAGAGAACACAGTATAAAAGCCTAGTCTGACAATCAAGTGCCAGGAGTAAATAAAATGAAAAATGACAGGCCAGAGTAACTAGTGCCACCATTACTTCCCAGATCCATTCACATCACAACACCTCCCAGCCTGCCCTCTCCACCCCTTTAAAACACTCCAGTGTGAGTCCAAGTACATTATTGCCCTGACCCATAGATCTCACCTTGTATTTGCTCTCTGCCTATGGAAGGGAATCCAGGCAAGAAAGCCAGAGATGAACATTCCTACACACAGAGGAATCCATAAGTGTCTCCAGCAGAGCCAAGCATTTGCTTACAGGAAGTCAAAAAAGCAGTGTCCCAGGTACCTGGTGTATAGCTCTTGTGTGGGGTCCAAGTCCACTGCTGAGACAGCAAGGCTTCTTCAGCCTCCTCCCAAGCAGTAGGTGGAAAAAGCAATGCAGCACAGAAGAGGTGCAGACAGCAAGTGTCTGGCTAACAGCCCCACAGCCAGAAAGCGCCAGAGGCAAAAGGAGATGACGTATCAGAATTTTAGCTACTGCTAGGCTAAGTATTTACTGAGAGAGTTGTCTGGAAGTCTCACATTAGGACCAGGACTTTTATCTTTTATGCTTATGAAAGCCAGCTTTTGATGATAAGTTTGTAGAACTAAGTGTCATTTTCTTACATGTTTTGCCTTCATAATTTACTGATGATCCTACTATAAAAGGATACATTTCACACCGAAGTGCACGCGTGGTGTAGAAACCTATGGAAGCTGAAGAAAGCTGCATGCAGGCTTCTGACTCTAAAACCTTCTGCAACTCAGGAGTCTCCACACAGTTTATGTTATTGTTATTTAAGCTTTTCCATGTCACCAGAAGTACTGAAAATCAATTGGTAGCAAGATCTGTAGTCTCCATTTCTTCCATGTGAGAAGGAAGACCTACTGCCTATAAAAGCATCACATAATTAAATGCATTTTCAGACACAGGGCAATCAATAGTCTGGGAAATCAGAAAGGTTGTAGCACAGCTTTAAGCAAGCCAAAGGCTACAAGGAGAGATTAAATATGGACTTCCATAACAAATAGTCCTAGGCTTTTTTTTGTCCAGTATCATTTACTCTGCATGTGGTTAACAGCAGTCAAACCATAGCAGACTTGTTATAGCTTCCAGAAAAGGCGGATTTTGTGGAGACAAACAAAATCCATAGTTTTCCTGTGTGAAATGTGGGAGAGCCCATCTGTTTAGGATCACCTGAAACCAGAGGTGGACAGTGATCCCTTTGCACGTGGAAGCCTAAGAAGAAAAGGTCAGAGCAGACCAGCAGTTGTGTGTGTCACCGCAACAGAAGCACACAGGACTGCAGAAAATGGCAGTGGCTGAAGTTATTCTGCACAGGGCACCTGCCCTCTACAGAGATAAGGAGGTCAAGGGGGCAAGGCCAGTATATCATAGGACAGACAAAAGACTTTTACATTGTCTTTCCCCAAGTCTGTCCCCAGTTCTGTAGTGCCAACAGTAAACTTCATTAAAAGAGCCATGATTATTTCTACCTTACAAACTAAGCTTTGCCTCAAAAGTCTCCCTTTGATCTGTGTATTTGTCACCTCTCTAATAATTAAAGGGTTTTTTTTCTCTGCAAATTAAAAGAAGTTTTATGTATTAGCAATGCCCCCCAACTGCTCTGCCAAGGTCTGATCTTTAGATACAGGATAGCTTGCTTGCTCATCATCTAAAAGAAGCAGAAGCATAGCGGAGCCTTCAAATTTGGAAGGATCAGAAGTATTCTGTGGGATATCAAAATAGCCACACCTATGTCAATGAGCACACTATGACCTGAAAAGTAAAGGTAACATTTCACCCTCCAAACTTTTTCATAATCTTACATGAACAAATATAGAGAAACTTCTGCAGAGACAGCAATTTCCAGCTGACCAAGTCCCTTTACCTAGTATGCTCATGAGGCATTAAGAAACCCCAGAGCAACAAGATTTTTGCTTTTGGAACACCAAGTATTTCAGCTTTCCTGCCCAGTGAAGTCTGGTGAGGAAGCACTTCTGTTTGATGCAGAAGGAGGTAAGGTCTTAGCTCAGTGTAACTGCAGAAAGAGATCAGCAGTGGCACCTAAACACTTTTGCTCCCTGCGGTTGCCCACGCCCTGCACACCTACAAGGTCACCTCCTCCCCATGTGCCAGGTGTGGCTGGCACAACCCTAAACCAGCAGCTAGAAGCTTGGCAACCTTGCAGCCTTACACACTGGGAAAGCCACAAGGTAATGAAGTTGCAGGCTGGCACACAGCAGCCACGCGTTACACCCTCTACAGTGGAAACAGCCACTAATTGTGGAAACGTGTCATTTTCACTCAATGAGCTTTTGCTTATGTACTGCTTATGTACTTATGTTTTAGCTCTTCTTCCAGATGATAGCAAAGAAGCTCATCCTTTGCTACAGAGTTACCTATAGAACACAGACAAGTCTTCCAAGCACAAGGCTCACCCCAGCAATGCCTTCATCATAGAAAGGCCAAGGAAAATGAACGGGACTTAAGCTTTTAATACCAATACAAAGCAAACTGGATGAAATTTACCTAAAACTTATTTTGCCAAACACAGTCTAAAGGCAAAAATCTATGACCAAATGACAATTCTTCCTCACAGGAAGCTAAGTGACATCATTGCATCGCAAGAACTATCTACAGGACACCAAGAGACTGGTAGAATGTTGCAAGGTTTGTCTTCTCAAATGTACTCAAATCACCACCATCTTAAGATTAACACCACATAAAAGAAGCAGGCTAAAACAGGCTATTTCAGTTTTACATAGTTACATTTTCACATGCCTTTTTTTCCCCTTACCTTCCTCCATGGCATGTTACTGGCCTTTGACTGTGATTTGTGTTCTCACCTGGGAGCACTGCCTAGCACACTGTATNGGAGAGCAGAGTGGTGGCTCTGGGACAAACGGCAGTGGCTGGTGGGGAAGTGGAGATCCTGCTTTCCCTGGCCCATACCCAGCAGAGCTGGCAGTAAGAAACTGCATGAAATTGAGTTTTAGCAGTTGTAGCAGTTGAGAAAAAGATGGGAGAAATAGCCCAGGTGTTGATGCAGGGACAAGAAATAATCTGTGATCTTTTTACATAATTATATATATATATATATATATATACATACTGTATTATACCTTGATTACAGACAGATACATACTGAGGAAGCTGATCTACCCTCAAAAATTGCACACATATAGCTGTGCAAAAATCCACAAGCGATCAAAACAAGCTCATCTGATTTACTGTGCCATTTCTTGCAGATGCTTTGAAAGGCAGGAAGCTCGCAGAGAAGCCCAGGCAGCAGCTACACAACATTCATGGCACTGTACAAAGCCTGCATTAATACTACCTACACTGATCAACTTTCCTAACCTCACAGGTATTTTTTCTGAGAGACTGATAAGAGCCTCAGCCTCCAGAGCTATCAGTTTCTGTTCTCACAGGCAGAGCAAGTCAAATACCTTTCTTAGTATCCAATTCCTGGATAGCAGGCACAGCATCACACTCCTCAAGGCATTCCACACACTCTGCGTGCAACATTCTAATTTTACTTCCTTTGGCCAAAAGGAGAGAGGATCTCTGCAAGTCTTCCCAACATCAGGTAATGGTGTACCAGCAATCACCTTCATGGTGCAAGTCTGAAGTAACTGAATTCATGGGACAATCCCAGTATACTAAAGTATTAAGCCAGCTTCAGAAAGCCTCCTTAAAATATCTTATTGTCCTCCTGAACCTCACCTACATTCAGCTTTATTTTTCAATTCAAAAAACAGGCTGCCTTCTACACTTAGAGGGAATTCCACCATTATCATGTGTAACATTTTTGGCTCCACAGCCAAGAAGGAGAAGAACTCAAAGACACGAAAGACTAAAGTAACTGTGAATTCTAGAGGAAAAACTATGTAGATAAGATTTACTGATTTTACATTTAATATTGATCTTTGTGGCATGGAAGACAAAATAAAACCCCGCCTTTCAGTGTATCCATCCTATAAAATTCACCACTTCTGGGGATTAAACAAATGGAACAGTCAGTGTGAGGTGCTGAAAGGGAAGAAAGTATTGTCTTTAACTTCTCTGAGCACCTTGACAGTGCCTGGCTGTATCTTCACAGAGTTTAAGATATATACAAGCCCTTTTTAAGACACGTGTTTTCTAAGCTGAATAACATGTCTCAACAGCTCCAAGTACTACTTTAAGTGGAAAGAGGGTGCAAAATTCCCCTGTGTACTGGGAGCATGTTAAACAAGTGGGATAAAAAGCCCCAAAATCAATGTTGGTGTAAAAACCCCAAAATCAATGTACGCTTGACACAGAAGGAATCAGTTATGCAGCAATTAAATGCACAATGCAAGAGGACTATAAAGTACCAGCCTGCTTTAGCAAGTACGATTGCTTGACACCAAGTACATCAGACAATAAAAATAAATCTTATCACATATCTCAAATTCAGCAAGGCTTGTCTGGAACAATGCCTGCAGAGCCTGCAGCATGTGCATCACTCTGCAAGAAGCACAGCTGGAGATGGTGGAAAACACTTGGGCACAGGTACACACGTCAACCAAGCTAACAGAGATCAACTTACTTTGTTTCAAACCACAAAAGATGAGCAGGATGTTGAAAAGTGATAGAATATGAATAACTAAGTTCAAGGCACCCATTTGCAGGAAATGCCCTGCCTATGCAAATCAAGGGTAAAGAAAAGATAAAACCAACATCACGTACACCTTCTGGGTTTTATTTTCAGATTGTAAAAGCAATCACTCTGAAAAGAGCATTTCCTGGGATTTAACAATTGTTAGGTTAAAAGCACTAGGCAAAGCCCATAATTTTACCCACATGAAATGTACCATATCTGGTGGTGATGTCTCTTCAGGATATTGCCAACAGAATCAACCTTAAAAAACAACACTGTCTAGAAGTGCTGATAAACCCCTTCCCACAGCTAATGTTTCCATGTGGGTTTGCATCAAGGAGCCAGGCTGCATTACTTTGAAATGCAGACCCTGCATCTGTGCATAGTCACTGGCAGAAGGCACTTCAAGTCAGGCTACATCAGAAGATGCTCAACTGAGGAGACTTTCTCCCTCTGCCCCATTACCTTTTCACACACATTTCTGGGCTCAGCTTATCTAGATATTGTATGTCTACACAGGCAAAAATGGTACAAGTTTGCAAAGAAATCAGATTTTTACATCATCACTGCAGGACTTCTCCAATTCTGCATTAGGGAAAAACACTCCACCAAAATGAAACATGAGAGCATTGCACCAATATGCTCATGCTAGCTGTGCATACATATGTAGTCTCAGTCTTCTGGGGAAGAACTTGAACTTGTCGAAATCCTTCCCATCCCGCTATTCTGTATTGATATCAAAAAGGGTCTCAAACCACCCTGCAAAAGGAACAGCCCCTGGTGAAAGACAGCAAACTCCCTTACAAATTCACCAGAAGGCCAGCCCAGCCAGGCCCAGGACAGATTATCCATGGAGGACTGCCACCATCGATCCTCAGAGAGCCCATTATCATTAACAGCACTGCTATATTAGCAGACCTGCTTTTAGGAGCACAAGGATGAGCTTCTCATCAGCTTCTTACTGCCAAGGAACGGCTAAAGAGCCTAACTGTGAACACTTCTTCCTTCCTCTTCCTGATCTGCATGACCTTTTTTAACAGCTCTATCTGATGCAAGCATTTCACATGAGACATATTTTCACCACCATCCTTTCCTCGCTGTCACAAATAAGATGTGGTGGAGGCACTACTTTTTGTGTTACATCACAGGCAGACGCATATTTCACTATATATCTAGGCTTCACTATATATCTAGGCTTCAATCTTATCTCTGATTCTGTGCAGATTATGTTTAGACTGAGAGCAGATTACTGGCATAAAGCAAAACATTATCTAGGTTGCATACACATTCACTCTGGAAAACTTACAGAGCTCTTTGGACTAGAGATCAGAAGTTAGTCTCTTAAGAAATCCTTAAAAGCATCTGAGAAACAACATTTGTTTGCTTTGGCCGAGAAGAGACAGAATGAAAAATACCCTCTAAATTTCAGTTACATGTCCCAACATGTAGCAAAGATGCCACTTCGTTCAATCCAATGTGTTTTGCATCAACAAAGAGTTGGGTTTTTTTACTTAATGATACAAAAAATAAGCACACACACATAAAGCCACCAAGATATGTATTAAACTGAAGTGTACGAGTACCACCCAGGAGCACACAAAAAAATCTCAAAATATTTAAATAAACATTCCCAATGAGGCCCTCTTAAAACTCGAATTTTTGCACTCGAGGTAGCAGTTACAGAGAACAGGGACATCAGGCAGGCACAGCAAAAAGAAAAGTGGAGAAGGAGCTTAAAGCCTTATCATTGCTAGAGGTTCTGAGGGGAAGAGGTCGTAGTCAAAAGAATTATCCCTATCTTGATTAGCATCAGAACAAAGGCTCACACTAGTTTGTCTGCACTAGGACTCCCCTAGAGCACTGGATAATAACCCTGTTCAAAGTATTAAAGGGATTTCCTCCCCACTTCACCCCCCTGAAATCTACACCTCTTCTCCACAGGGGGATAAAAGGATGAGGTCTAAATAACAGCTTTATATTTAATTCTCTGAAAGATATATCTGGGTAGCTTTTTACAACTAAAACATCAAATACACAATACACAGATCCTTCTGTGATAGGTTTTCAAAGGTAACATTTGGGAGCAGGTAGGGGGAAAATTCAAATCAAAACAAAACCCATTTTTTGTTCAAGACAAAAGGTCAGATAGCACAGGTGACTTATCATGCATGCTTAACTCTGGAAGGCAGGAGGGACTTCAGTAGTTTCTACAGCAAAACCAGGGATGGTAAGGGAGTGAAGAATACAAGGGAAAAAACCACAGCTTGCAGTATCTGAACACCATAAAAACCAGGTTAACAGAGGTGTCAAGAAAAATGCTAATGCATGGATACAAAGGAGTCAGAACCTAAGACCCTAAGAACATTTTAGAATACTCCCTGTTTCAAAAGCCAGAGATGCTAGACAAGTGGCTGTCTCACCGTAGGAAAAGAGCATGGAATGCAGCACATTGTGCCTTTAGTACAGAAGAGTCACAGCATTTGGACAAAATGCAGGTTTTAAAAGCAAAAACTGCGGAAAAGCAAAGTAACAGCATCAGCTTTCACCTTACCTGGTATTGACACAGACTGTAAACTGAAGATTCAGTGATGATAGGTTGATTCACACACCTAGAACTGCACAAAAAAAGCAGGTATTAGCCCTATGAGTACTAAGAATGGCTCTCTGTCACATAAAAGAGCAGAAGGCTCAAGGGGTAGAAGTAGCTCTATTATGTTTTTAGGGCACAGGCACACAGCCATGCTTCAGGTACAGACATTACCCACAAAATTCAGATCTGGGTCTGATACACTGCACAAGTTACTCAAAGAATATGCAAACTATCCTCACACATTCCATTTAAAAACCTCAAGGATAAGAAGAGAACAGTTTCAAGCGTGGCAGAGTGTTACCAAAAACATTTTTCAGCAGCACTTAAGTTTGCCTGATGGGATTTCTTTTTCATTAGGACAGAAACTTCCCAAAAATTACCCAAAATACACATATTAAAACTGCATCACGTCCAGACATCAGATACACACATGCACTTTCAGTGATTGCAAACCCTACATACTTTCCAGATAAGCATAGAAGAAATTTATTTCTGCACTGCCAAAATTCACAGGTATGTTTTATTGTCTCATAGCCATATACATCTTTTTTATTCAGCATTACTACTAAAAATTCCAATACTTAAAAATATGATTATTAATAGGGCTACCTTCTCCACTTTGGAAAGTACAACAACTAAGAACTGGGAAAACTGGTCATCCAAGTAAGAGTAAAAGCCATGCAGCTGAAAGGAATTTTTGTCTAGCCTGCTTAAAGATCTCCTTTGTTGCTAAACATTTCATTGACACATTTAAATGTCAGCTTTTTAAGTCTCAGAAGTGTGCAAGCCCTGCAAGACAGGAAACCAGAAACAGACTTGAGATGAAGGTTCCCACAGCTAATGAAATGAAAAGCAAACCTAGCAAACTACATCTCTTATATGCCTACTAAAAGACACAACCTGATCTCACAACCTTGCTCCCCATAACCATGACATGATTTTTAATTAATCTGTTAGTAAGTTTGTATGGTTTTGTAGTCTACTTATATAGCAGGGCAAAGCTTGCAATGAGTCTCCAGCACGCTTTTGTTGCACATCACAGAACGCGTCTGCAGCGTTTCAGGATCACACAGCTCTTTGCAGTAGTGCTTTAGCTTATAAAGACATACTACTCAATCTTCCTAAGGGGAAAACAGGACCCTCCCTTTCCTGAAGCAAGCAACATGCCCTTTTTGGACTCTGAAAAGGAGAGAGGGGCCCTCAGAGAGAAGCTGGCTTTAAAGCTTTCAGGATGATCGCACATATGGCCACTGGCTCGCCAGTGGCATATGCGGCAGCAGATGGAGAAGTGAAGCTTTCATACCCTCTGAGCAATGCTCTGCAATTTTGACACTTCTCTTGAAAAGCAGAGATGTCAATCACCCTTCCAGGCTGGTGTTTTGGCACAGAAGAGATTCTCCTCAGTCTGCGTACCAACACCAAAGGATAACCTACAGAGGGTATTTTAGAGGCAGTTTCTGTCTGAGCTTTCAGATATAACGAATCCATACACAGCAGAGAATGATAGATTACTGCTGTCTTCACTGCACATCAGCTGGCTTTCGGCTCATTAGAGAGCAACAAATACCCAGTATGCATTATTTCCTTATGGGGGTGGGAGGAGGGGTTTTAATTAACATTAGAGCACCTTACTAGGTCCAGCAAAAAAAATGTCTTTTGAGAGTGGTCAGCACAAATGGGCTCCAATATCCAAAGGGGATTCTGGCACATCCTCTAATAAAACTGTATTAGTGTGGGCTGCTCTAATATAATACCCTTGAAGACTTTTAAGAAGTTATTTACAGAGAAAAGAAAACCCAAACAGCCTAAATATGTCAATGACATTCAAATACTTCACTAATCTATAGGTTTAACAATACACATCCAAACTACAGCTCCTTTCAAAGCAAGCAGCCTTTAATAGCTACTGTTAGAAATCACGTTTACAAGTTAAGCTGTTGAAAGATCTGCATTTTTACATAGAGGAAGAACATCATTCTCAAGCTCACTTACAGAAATTGGGGGGTTAGGAAGGGTGCTGTTTGGTTTTGGTTTGCTTGGTCATTTTTTAAAGACCAATCTATAAACAGGGTTTCCCTCTTAAAATTTATGCTCCCCTAAAAGTCCTGCAGAAAGAGATCCAATATACCAACATAACTTCTTTTCTATCTTCATTCCCAAACAAGCTGCAAACTTGGTTTGATCAGAGATTCTTGAATTCCCACTCATTTTATTAGAAAATCTCACTAAATCAGTGCAAGGAAAAAACAGGAACAGCAGCAAACCACAGCAATATTATAAACTGTGAGGAAAATTAGTTAAGGAAAAATGCAAATGGCTTTGAAGTTTTCCAAATGGTCCTGGCACTTTTAAAGTGTAAGCTAAGAGAGCTATGGACAGAGACACAGCATTGAAACTCGGTTCACTTCTGAGCAAGAAGTTAAAATGGTGCACATTTCAGCCCTGCAAAGTTCAGTTGCCTACAAGGAAGTTACTCCACTGGCAAGTGTACAGTGTGAGAATGAAAGCCATTCTTGCCTATAGCACAAATATGATGTGGTGTTTCATTTGCCACATAAAAGCAATTCCAGGGGCCAATTTCCCTTGACTCTGCTCAACCAGCTCCAAAAGCTGTACTTTGCCTTGTCTACAAGGTTACTGTGGCAGTGATGACCAACCCATTCCACTCAACACTCACTTATACCAGGAAGCCAATTTCCTGCTGGTGGGCTGGTTGCCAGGATAGCAGTTCCCCCTGGGGAATCACCACAGTGACATGAGACACTTCGATCCTTTGTGCTGCAGAGAAGGTTCTCCATGTACACTCCACTTTTGGAGCCTGCCCACTGTCCAACACACAGGGAAAGACAGAGGCTGGGGGGACAACTGAGACAGAGGAAAAGAAGGAGGGAGTTTACACCTCTAACTCCTGGTCCTGCAGCTCTTCAATGTGAGCTTCCTCAAAAACTGTCTTGAATTACCACACACAGATATCTTCAGTTTAAAATAAATCAATAAGCAAGCAAACAACAGGCCAGGTCCTCACTGGTCTCTTATTAGCATCACTATGCCTAGTCTGAAAACAGACTTTGCAGACTGCATCATGTAGTAAGCCATGTGAGAGCACTAAGCTTCCTGTGAGTAGCTGCCACTGCTCAGTAACAAAACAGCCAGTATACAAATGGCAGATGAAAACTTTTTCTGATACACAGAAAAGCTCACTTCCTGACATTTACAGAAAGCATTTCTACTGATAAACTTAAAATCAATTTTGCAGCTGCATAAACAAGATTTCTAGCACAGTCAAGGAAAATACCATCTGTATAACTACAGAACATCAAAGCCAGATGAGTTACACAGATGAACTTAAAAAGACAGAGTGCTTTACTGAAGTCATCTACCTGTTCCCAACTACTACACTCTGTGCTGGAGGTTAAATTGTTACTTCTGAAGTCATTCCATTTGTACACAGAATAGCTTAATGACAAGAGATTAAACATATATGACAGCATTTCTAAGGACATGACACTTGTCATGACAACTAGATAAACATAATTACAGACTACTGTATTTTGGCAAAAGAAATCTACTGTAAGCAATACCACAATACCTTTGCTATATATATATGGGTTAATTTTTCCCTTTCCCAGTTCTAGGAAATGCCTTCATGTTTCTATTTACATATTCCTAAAGCAGCATTCAATCCCTGCTGCCTCCCAGTCTTTCAGGTTGTGAGACCAACCCAGTAGTGAAAGATGCCTCACTCCCAGCTAAGCCTGATCAGCTGGGATCAGCTGGTTACAGCAGCCAACAAGTGGCTCAGAGGGCAGGGGAGCTGCAGGGAGCCCCTGTGCCAAGCAGAGTGCACAACAGGACACAGTCCGGGAAACGCTGGTGCCAGGCTTCCAAGCTACTGACCTTTCACGCAGTTATTCGTAGATAATGGGCTTCTCTGGAGGAATCTCAGGCAAGCAAAAAGAGATGCAACTTCCAAAAGGGAAAAAAAAATAGACTACAACGGCAGTGGCCTGACACAGACCCCGAGTGCAGCGTCCAACCTTCCCGGACTGACAGAGGCCAGCAACTCACATCTGTTTGCTCACGAAAGCAGAACAAGCAAGAGGTGTATTTGGGCGGTGCAGCAGGAGATGGCTGCGGTGTGAGCAAGTGCACCGATAAAAAGCAGAAGTGACGCAAGAGGAAAGTCACAGAAACCCAAATCTGCAGTTATAATGTTACACAGCTGAGGTTAAGACCATGGCAGGCTGCTCTTACTGAGAGTTGAAACAATTCTCCGGGCAGGAGCAAAGTAACAGAAAATAACCATGACCCCAAGACAGAACGAATTACACCAAAACCACCTTGCTACAGACAGGACACACATTTAGTAATTTCAGTCACCACTACTTGCTGACCGCCCAGGCAGCTGTGCTCAAACAGCCATTTCAGTCCACCTTCACATGCTGCACTAAATATAAACTGCTGATAACTGCGTGGAAACTGTTCCAGCAGAGACTCGGAGCACCGCACAACTCAAGGACGCTGGGTCCTCCTCAAAGTTTACAGGCAGTCAATTTGCATGACAAGCAGAGAGAGAAGGGGACAGAGCCAAAGTCTCTGCTGCACTTGTGGTTGGGAAATTCCTGCCTCGAGATCAGTACTTTCCCAGTCACATTCTTCGGAGAGTCATCTGCCTTTAAAGAGGAAAGGGGGGCACCTGGGTTTTGACGATGACTCCCTTATCATGTGCTACTCTGCTCTACAATGATCTTCAATTTTAAAATCTAGGTATATTAGGTTGCAGATCTTTCATGCACATCCTTTACCTAGTGGCCCTTAAAGAAACATACTTTCCTGCTTTCAGATGGTAGTCTCATCTGATGGTCCATAAAACACTCATTTAAATAACAGGACAAGCCGAGGTAAGAGAGAAGATGAAACTCCAAACAAGAAAAAGAAAAGTAGTTTTTTCTCAAAGTTTTGCTTAGAGAATTACTACCAGAAACAACATGAAAGTTACAAAGACAGAAGTATGATCTGCAAAGCTGCCAGTGTCACAACTGTCCACCAGATTACACTACTAGAACGAATTAAGTCTCTCTGCATCAAAATATACCCCAAAAAATAGCATGTCATGAAAAGAAGCAAAGGAGGCAGACATGCAAAGAGATTTATGGCAGACACCTGAAGAGGAGGTGGATGAAATTATCGATAAACTACAGACACCACAGAGAGCACCGATCCTTAGAGCACTGGCATTTAATATGTAAATTCCTTCTCTGCTTAGGTGTTTTGCCTGCCTTTGATGTATACAGACAAGTTCAAACTAGCGATGAGAACTGGGAGAGTTCCCTTTCTCCATTATCTCAAGGTTTTTTTCTTGTCTAAGCAACAATTAAGTGCTCTAACTATATCACTTTTGCTCCTGTTCAGAGGGGAAAAGAAAAAAAACCCACCACTAAAAAGAGAAGTATAACAAATGTCATTAAAGGAGAGTCACTGTTTTCCCAGCTCTGATGCAGATGTAAGCAGCAAGCTGGTGCCTGACAGCTATAGCGCAGCCTAGGAGAAGAGAAAGGCAAGCTGAACAACAGAGGACAGTAAAGACACTCTGGAAAAGATCCAGATGTCTTGAGCTTAGTCCTACTGCATGAAAAATTGAAGAGGTTAAAACCTCCTCTTAAGAACTTTTCTTCCCATTGTTCTGACCAGGACTCTTCTGAACAAGCTGCATTGCTCCAGAAACCTCAGGAATTACGGTGACAATAGATTCCTGCCAAGAGAAGCACCATTACATAATAGCGTTTATGGGAACACACACAAAAAGCCACTAGGAAGCGCAAACAGACAAGTGCAAGATGCTCTCTGCCCATCAGCTCAGTTTAGCTCTTGACTACTTCAGGATATTTTTAATTTATAGATTTACTTCCTCTCATCCCCTTCCACTCAACAAAATCTGTGTTACTGTAACTACACTGAGATCACGTCCATTTCCCACGATAATGCAACCCCCTTGAGAATACACCCACTTGAAACTACTGTATTTGCATTAATCTGTTTAAAAGAACACTACAAAGAAGAAAAACTGTGTCACTATTTCCATGAGTATATTAGAAAGAAGAACAATTTATTAGGGTATTTTTTCATCCTTTACCCAATTTTAGGGATACTTAGAACAATTACTGCTTGTCAGTTCTGAGAAGCCTAGCATGGCTATTTTTGAGTTCCAGGTCTTCCACAGGGGATTTACCATAGATTTGTTACACGCACACACAGAGGCTCAACCTAAGCACTGTACACGTGTAAAGGCAGCTGCTAAGGAAGCTCTGACCTCTGGGCACTGTTAAGGCACCATAAAGAAGAAAGCAAAGATTAAAACCTAACAAACACAAAGTTTCTCACGCTGAATTGTCCGCAGCAGCGCCTTCACTACCACCTTCATCTCAGACACCGCTTTCCCTGTGTCTCCCCACGCACCCAAATGCTCTATGAAAGGAAAAAGAGAAGACAGCGGTGAACGCTTATCCGCTGTTACTTAGGGGTTTCAAACCCTAGAGGTTCACCCCGCACCGAGCGAATCCTCACTCCCAAACACACACACACACACTTTCAGACCGCTGACCTCGGAGAAAGCCCGGCTCTGCCGTCCCCACGGACCGCCCGCCGCCGTGACACGAGGAAGCGCAGGTACCACAGGTGACATTATGTAAGGGAGGCGGCCGGGCAGCCGGCCGGGAAGGGCTCCC
>VZRX01015728.1:376809-403263 GCA_013398075.1 Notiomystis cincta | reverse complement strand
GGCGGGAACGCTGCGAGCATCGTCCCCTGTCCGCGGGGCGGCGTGCGGCTGCACGGACACGTGGCGGTCGCTGTCGGCCCGGCCCCGGCGAACAGCGGCTGCGAGCGGAGCTGGAGCCCGCTCCGGCCTCGTGCCGCTCTGCGCCGCAGCAGACGCGGCTCCGCAGCAGCAAGGGAGAGCGGTGTTGCATTGCCGCGGCTGTGGGCCCCCCCGAGCTCGGGCAGTGCGGACACTCAGCCGTGGGCGCGCTACTGCGACCTTGCCACGGCGGCACAGGAGCCGCGGCAGCGTTCCCGCAGCAGCGTTCCCGCAGCAGCGTTCCCGCAGCAGCCCGTCCCTTGGCCTGTGCGAGCCGCCCAGCTGCGGGCAGACCCTTCGTCCCTGCGCCGGGACAGGCCTGTGGGAGCACCAGCCACAGCTGCGTCCGTCCTGCTGTGCAGCTCCAGCAGAGCCACAGCGCTGGCTGGCAGGTCCACGGCTGGGCTCTTGCAGGAGGTCACACTCAGGCTGACAGCGCTTTAGTGCATACACGTGTAGGAGGACACCTACGCCTTCTTGCCACCTCCTCTCCCTTCATCTGCTTTTTACAGCCTCTCCCCAGGCAACTCCTGTATCCAAAAGTGTCTTCAGGGAATCAATTTCCTTGTTTTGCTTTCCTTTCTATTCCTTGAATTAACACCTACCTTCTATGGATCTGCTACGTTATTCATATTCATATACATATTCATATTTTGCCATGAATAGTGAAGTGTTCTCCCTCTTATATGGGGAAGGAACCATATGTAGTTTTACTGGAAAGGTGAAGGGAAGTTTACCTATTTTTCTTCAGTAGTACTGTGATCATTCATAGTAAATGCCCATAATAAGTTATAGCTTACCAATGGCTTACTATCATTTCATGAGATGTAGGAGATGAATATGATATATCACAAAACATTCCCTTGTAAGCACTTCAACACCAAAAAGCAGGAAAAAACTACATCATCATCCGGAAAACATGCCTAAAGGCAGGAAGGAAGAGTGGGAGCTAGAGCTGCACACAAACCTGCTGATTCACACAGCTGTTCTTTTTGTGAAATCTCAGATGCAAAGGTGGAAGGCACAGAGTGAAATTATTGGCCTGTGCTTTGCTGTGCTTTGATCAATTAGTGCAGCTGTCCTGGACCTGAAGGAAAAGTTCAGAAACCTTTGTACTTCTGAATAAAAGCACTGTGAGGAGGCTGCCACAGTGGCATTAATGCACAGAGAAAGGTACAACTCCTGGAAAATTCTCACTAAAATGACCTCTCACTAGGGGCTGATTTATCACATTTTTGGCCTCAACCAGTTCAACTTTTTCAAACATTTAGAGATCCTTTTATTTCTGTGCTATACTTTGTTTCCATAATTCTCATTCATACATATTTCTCTTTATAACTGTATCAAGCCATAATAAAAAACACTATGTTCTTCCTTTGAGGCCTCAGATATGCTAATTTGGCTGAGCTTATTTTTTTGTTTATTGTGGAATCACAGAAATCAGCATTTACAGATCATCTTAAATGTCCAAAGTATCACACAGACATTAACTAATGCCTGTTACATTGGATTTGCCACACTGCATCAGCCAGTCTAATCCAACACCCTGCTACCAGAAACAGCCAATGCTTCAGAGAAAGTAAATGCCCCCCAAAACAGTTACAGTCCTCTTCCAGGCAAATGCCTGTGACTGACTGGTTCCAATCTTTTCAGGCTCCAGGTTCTGGAGAAGGAGGTGAAACATTTTATTACATGTGTCAGTAAAGGAAGGTCGGGAACTGCCGTCATCAGAGCACCTCCCTCCAAGGCACAAAGCTTAGAGTCTCAACCCAGTTATTTTGGCACAATTTTCCTAATGTTTGCTTTAAGGTTGCTTGAATGGAGATGAAAATAAATAATTCATTGAAACATTTCATTTTCAGTAATAGAAATTTTAAAGCATAAAAGCTGCCAAACTCCACTAGAAGGTCAAATTTTGTGCAGCCTTATCTGATTAGACAATTAATTTCTTATCCAATGGTTATGGATGTTGCTTTTATTCCACAGAAGTTTTACTATCACATAAGTCTTAGTCCATCAGTACACTCCTTTCTGGCAGAGACACAAATGGGATTTGTTCAGACTCACTAGCACAGGGCTGAGGAAAAGGGCAGCCCATCCATGGGGAAGTGAGACACCCCAGACCACATCTTGCCCTGGTTCCTGTGGCAAACCTGCAGCAGTGGAAGCTGGGCTGGAGAGGACATGTTTTACAACACTATAAAACATCTCTCATAGTGATGCAAATGCACACTGTTCTGCACACCTTGATAGACCCCACGAGGACAGTTGCTGCCCTCCAGACCTGCCACTGGATTAATCAGATAAAAGAAACATGTTTTTTATCCCAGACATGAAATTTGTACCCTGCCATTCAAACTGCTGAAAGCCCTTCACAACCTTGAGAAAACAAATGGTGCTTCTTACCGTTCTGCACACATCTCCCCACTCCTTCCCTCCCATGGTGGACTTCTCTAGCAGGCTGATGCTGGCTGGATTCCAGGCACCCACCAAAGCCTCTCTATCACTCCCCTCTGCAGCTGGACAGGAGAGGGAAAATACAACAAAGGGTTATGAGTTGTGATAAGGACCAGGAGAGATCACTCATCAAATACCGTCATGAGCAAAACCAGGCTAGAATTAGAGATATTAATTGAATTTATTAGTAAAAAAATTAGAGCAGGATAATAAGTAAAATAAAACCTTTCAAACACCTTCCTTCCACCCCTCCCTCCTTTCTGAGCTCTACTTTCTCCCCTAACAGTGCAGGAAGAAAGGAAATGGGGGTTATGGTCAGTTCATCACCCGTGGCTTCTCACCCTGCTCAGGGAGAGGAGTCCTTCCCCTGTTCTACTGTGGGTCCCTCCCACGGGAGACAGCTCTCCATGAACTTCTCCAACCTGAGTCCATCTCACAAGCAACAGCTCTCTGTGAACTGCTGCAATGTGAGTCTGTCCCACAGACAGCAGTCCTGCTCAAAGTGCTGCAGTGTGGGTCACTCTTGCACAGGGCGCAGTCCTTCAAGGACAGGCATCACCACCATTTCTAACTGAAGCAGCCTTGATCAGAGGCACATCCATCTGTGGAGCCACCAGGGATTGGCTCTGCTGGACATGGAGGAAGCTTCTAGCAGCTTCTCACAGAAGCCACCCCTGTACCCCTTCCCACTGCTACCAAAGCTTGGCCATGCAAACCCAATACAACATCAAAAGTTACTGAAGTCTCTTCAGGTGCCACATATCTCCTGACTCCAGTTTCAAGGTAACTTCACTTTTGAGAGAAGGCACTGATAAAATATGATTTCTGATGGTAGTGCTCAGCTGGAAAAGGTCTCATGACAGCCTAAGCACTATCAGAAGAGAAAAAACATAGTCTAAGAGATAATGTTACTTCAGGCTGTCACACAATCTGTCCTTGGCCACGAGCCTTGGTAATGTTACCATCCTACCTGACCTCCTTCTCCCCAGCGCTGTGTGCCCCTGCAGACAAGGAGGGAGTGCTGTACCTGCTCCATGCTGTTTGTTCTCTCCTCCACATTGCTGCCCAGCCAGCAAACCAAAAGACTAACACAGCTTCACTCTAAGGACAGGCTGCTACAGACCCTTGAGCTCCCAGCGCAGTCATCAAAGACTTTTTGGCTTCAGAGGAGTCTCTTACAAACCTTTTTTTCTGAGAGAGAGCTCTTACTGCTAAGATGCAGGAGAGCCACTCACATTTTCCTGTTTCCATCAACCTCTCACATCCAGATTGCAGTGGGAAAGCAGGTAGCTGGCATCACACCAGAGATGCCTTTTGTTTCTTGGAGCTGCCAGCCTGCCAGGCCTCATTCTAGCAAACAGCATCCCCCACATGGGCATACAAGACAGCCACACACACTTTTGTTCCTTTGCCTTCTTGCTGGTAACACCTCTGTGACTTATTCATTGGCAACTTGTTTGAAATGGCATTTGTGCAGGAGTAAATCAGTTTTTAAGTGCTTTCAAAATCCTCACAGCCCATTAGCCTCCTGTAGATTATACCTCTCTTGTTTTGCTTTTGTTTTTTCCCCACTTCTTTCTGCACACATGTCCTGGTCTGCTACCCCTTGGTTATTCTTCCAGTATCATACACTGGAATCCACACACATTTTTTGTGTTTAGCAGGGCATTATGCATTATTGATATTCAGAGTAGATGTAAATAGAGCAGCTCATTTCCAAAAGACTATTAAAGCAACATGGGAAAAACAAGAAAAAAAGAGAAATCTTGGCACGTCATCCACGTTAGAGCACTTGAGTTCATAGTCTGCTGATGAAGAACAGGTAAGGCTAAACCTAGCTATGAGCATCATCCTTGCCATGACATTTCCCTTCTTGGAATACCACAAATATGCACTACAGTAAGAGGTTTTTACTTTCTATGACTTGAAATGCAGCATGCAGTTGTGGAGCAGTCACCAGGGCTGTCATGCTGTCATGGGAGCCAGCAGACTCAGCTCACAACATGGAGTTTGTAGGGATTTGGGTCTTGAAGCTGCACTACATTTGTTCTGTACATATAGGCCTGTACTAGAGAAGCTCAAAAAAAATCATCTCCTGGAAACTACCCAGAGCTTTTCTCTCTGAGGGAAACAAATGAGGCCTTAATTAATTTTCTTTCAAATACAGCAAATTGACTTCTGCTCCAGTTGTGCTAGTTTCAAGCCACACAGCACAATGGTATTAATTCCACTTCACTTAAGGGCTAAATGTTCAGAGCAAGGAAAAGGGAGTTTTCTGTAGGTCTTGCTAGTGTTGAAGTCAACAACCAAATCACCCTGGTTTTCACAGGAGCAATTTCTTCAGAGTCTGCATTTCTGAGGGTGACTGTGACATATCCCTGGGTTAGCAAAATGCAAGACACATGAAAGGCACTGGCTGAGCAAATTGCCTGGTCCTTTGCATATTTTTAAAGGTCTGCCACATCCTGCCTCAAATTTCATTTTACTTGCTCAAAGATAGAAGCATTTCTAGTACCCTGTCCTAAGGCTAGGTTACTGGTTCACTGATCATCCTAACTAGCCCTGCTGTCTCAAACTTAATTTAATCTTTCTTAACACCAGAGTCTTGCCTGCAGGATTTCCCAGCATTGGAATAGCACACAGTGTTCTGCACAGGGTCTCCCCAGTACCTTGCAAATCAGTGGTGTACTCTCTATCTCTCAGAGACACTTTGCCCAATAAATCAAAGATCACATTTACCTTCTTAGCATCTGCTTCGTTTGGGTACAACCAGCATCTACCCCATGTCCCAGAGAATGGCACTCAAATCCCAGCAGAACAACTTGCCTGGACACAGTGCCACTGTACAGCAGCCATCCTGCACAGGTATCTCACTGTGGGGTTCTTCAGTGACATGGACCTGTACAAGCACCATGCCACGAATCTCATCTCTACACTGTGCTAAAAAGCATGAGGATTGGAAGAAAAAAATTGTACAACAAAACCTACATCACTGAGTCCAGTGAGAATGTTAGTTCAAGGAGAGAAACTGCAGGATCTGACCTATATACACATGCTAAAAAATTCCAAAGCACCAATTCTACAAAACTGTTATGGGAAACTACCCATCCCACCCCCTTTAGTATGTTCAGTAGCTGCATCACTGCTTATGTGTCACAGTAAAGAGGTAAAGGAGATCAAAGAGGATGAAGGACAAGACCTCCTTCACCATAAAATCCTGTAAGCAATTTAAGTTACCTTCCAACCATCTTGAAATCCTCCCACTGCCAAGTTTACTTACTATATTTAATATATGGCTTCATTATCACATTGATTATGCACTGCTTAGGGAAGGTGCTATTATTCCTCTTCACAGATGGAAGAGAGTGGTACAGATCCCAGAGATACCAACTCATACCATTTGCTTAGTAAAAAAGTGAGAGGCAAAGAACTGAACCTGTTCCTGTCTAACATCCATTGTTCTCAACCCTTCATTCTTTCCAACTTCATGTTCCACAGTTTCCCAAAAAGCAGCCCAATTTACTCTCAGCTTCTCCTCTGTCAACTTTGAAAATTAAATTACAAAAGTCAGGCATCTCTTGACTAATTCTTCAAAATTAAGGGTAGCTGTAGAAGTCTTTATATTACACAGTAGGTTTTGATTACAGGAAATTTGTTAACTTCTTGGATTCCCACCTGTTCTTTCCACATGATTTGTCATTGTTTGGCTACATACAGACTCTGTACACCTCAAGGAAGCAGCAAATCTTCATCTTCTTTTCTTTATATAAAACTCAGCCCTTTTCAAGCTGCATACTAAAACTACTGTCTGCTGACTTTCATATTTTCTGAGGCAACATCTGGTATAAAAATTGATTGCAAATATGATCAGTTAGGAAGATTTTCTTCTAGCAGTCTTCCAGTTGGCTTTATTCCCAGAAATCAGCCCAATGGAAAAGAAAAATCTATTTGGCACTGTCTCCAGTTGCAATTATTTATTCTTCAGGTAGAACAGTTTCCCCTCTTGGGGAGGTTTTGTGGACATGGGATGCAGTTGATGGGTTCTGAACTGCACTGGAGCTGGTATGGCCTCTACAGTTCTGGACAGATGCTCTCTGATGCCTAAGGAATTCAGAATCCCAGCTCATGCTGTAAAAGAATAATAGAGGTTATCCCCTTCAAAGTCTAAACATACAGCTATAGGTATAACTTGAGGGATTTAAATGTAATCCTGCCATTATGGGTAGGCTTTAGCTGCAGATATTTGCCCTTAATTAAGCAGAATTATTCATAAGGGGCTTTGGTCAAAGTCATGGCAGCATTGGTAGCTCAGGTCATTGTTAAATTGTGTTAAAACAGCAGGGTTAACTCAGGCCTGGGCTACCTCCTATGGACCTAATGTAGGAGAGTGATGCAACCCTGCCCATGTGTGTTCACTTTGCCTCCCTGAGTGAGATATTTGTCTTCCAGTTCTCCTGAATTCAAGAGTAGGCATCGTGGCTTTAACACCTCTCTGCCTTTCTCCTCAGGCCGTAACAGACACCAATGCAGGTTAATGCAAAGGCCCCACATACATCCTTTACACTCCATCAGCATGGGTGTATGGATAACAAAACAAGGAAAGGTCCAGCTTCCAGCTCCTGATCCCTCCCATGTTCCCTGCTGTGCATCACTGCCAGATGAGAGCACAAGCAAACAGCAAATCTCTTCCTTCTGTCTGCCAGCTCCTTGGCACAGCACCATCAGGCAAGACCAAGTACAATCTAGGAATGGAAAAGTAGCTCATATTTAAATTGGAACATTAAATACTGTATCCTAGAATACTGTGTTCTGATGTGGTTTCTGATAGGCAAAGGAGGAGTGATGTGAGATTTCTGCAGTTCTAAAAATACCTAACTGATAAAATCCAAGCAGTGGTGAAGGCAGAAACATACAAAAAGAGAATGAATCTTACTATTCAGCTAATAAACACTTCCAATTAGTTAAAATGAAAATAATTTAAAATCTCTAGTCTTAATCTGACAGTTTGTTCTGTTTGATTACACTCTGCATTTTACTTCCCTGGAGGAGCATCACCAGCAATGTTGTATTTCCCACTGTTCTTCAATAGCTTCATGTTGTGATTTCCAGGCTGTGCTAGAATAAATAGCGCAGCTTGGAAACTGAAGCAGCATGCAAGACTGATCATTTGCTCAAAACCCACAGTTTTCAAGTAAATTAATGGGATGTAATTGTATTTCAGCTTCAGCTTGAAAATGTAACCATGTAACATTAGGATGTAACCTTTCTGTTGACTTTACACTCAATGGCACTTGCTTATTAGAGTGTTCTGGGTCACTGCACTATTTGGATATGGATAGTAGCCCATGCAAAGGTAGTTTGTAGTCCTGCATGGATCACTCCAGTGGTGTACTCTGACCTCTCATAAAAATGACATCCTCAAACTAATTTCAGGTATTTGTCTACCTCACCTGAAGTTTGCTCTATGACCTTGGGTCCAAATCCTCCATAATTCACCATGTGCAAGGGCTCCATAACTGCATCACACCCATGAGTTCTCTAAAGAAGCCAAGCCTGACCAGGCATGAATGCATTATGTTCAACAGCCACATCTGGAGTTTGGTTTGTGCCAATATATGCCAACATTCTATTTGCTCCAGAAATAACCACTGACAACAGAATATCCCGAAAACCAAATAAAATCTACTCTCACATCTATACCTGTTTCCATGGAAATATGCAATGACAAGGTTTCTTGCCCTCATTTTCTCTGCCAGCCTACCATATTTTTTTTCAAACAGCCCTGGTAACTGACTAGGTTTACCCAAATACAGAACTACTGCAGATGTGCCAAACTTGCACAAAACCAAAAAGAGAGCTCTTCAGCATGACCCCAAGAAAGTATCCATGCAGCAACACTGCTGCCAGTCCTTAATACAGAGAGAGACAACTCTCTGCAGATCTTTCCATCCAGGGACCAAAATCTTTTCATTACTGAGGACTAACTGGTTTCAGTGAGACAGCAAAGAGCACACACCATGGTGTTACCCAGCAAGATGAACACGAGTAACAACTCACTGATATCACCCTGGCCTTAGACCCCAGCTTTATATTAGAGTGAAAGATACAGTACTTGCAGTGCAAGTCTGTCCCCAGTGGCTGCCAAACATGCTGCTTCTGGCAGTAGCTCTCTGCATCATCCCCCACCGTATGTCACCATTCCCAGCTGCCTCCTCACACCCCATCTCTTCTCTGCTTCCTTGCTCTGTGCATCTGCCCCAGCCAGAAGCTCCATGTCCCTGGAGACTCTGATGAGGGTCAGCCACAGATGACAACATTAGGCTGAGCCCCTGGGCTGTGAGCAGTGGGGATGGTGCCTCAGCTCTGGGCAGTTACTGTGAAGTCCCTCAGGCTGCTGTGCGCTCACCACACCAGAACAACCTGGCAGGGGGCTGCAGAGGAGGGAGGCCTTGCCACATCTCCCCTGCAGGCAGTCTGTGGCAGCAGAAGGAAAGCTAACGCCCATCCTGCCACCCATGGAGGAAGGGAAAGGCAGGCTGTGCCAGGGCTGCAGGCAGAGCAGAAGCACAGAGTGACAAAAACCAAAGGCAAAGCATGGGAAATGTAAAAAAGGAACCAACACTGGAATCTCACAGAGGACTTTGGCTTTTGTTAGGTTGTTACACTGATACTGTGGCATGCTGGGCTTTGGACCTTGGCTATCAGGCAAGCCCAATGCATAAAGTCAAATGGGACTTTTTATAAGTTCAGCATTATCACATAGCAGGCTGTAAAATCACTCAGGTAGATGGGCTGCAGGACTGTAAACAAAGAACTATGGCATGTGACAAGTGGCTGTTCAGAGGGAAGGAACCAGGGATACCATGGCAAACATTAGACTGAGTGCCTCATTAAAGTTTTAAAGTAGTGCTTAAACCATCCAGCTGACAGAAGAAGGTTGTGTTGGAGAGGCTCTGGTGTGTCCTGGGAGAGGGGCAGGAGCTGCATCTGGGCAGGGAAGGGACATATTTGGGCAGATGCTTGGTGCCTGTGTCCCTGCAGCAGATAGATAGGAAGAGAAGGGCAATATGCCTGGGAGATACCAGCAAAAATTGGGTCAGAGGGCTCCTTATTCTCCTCTCCCCAAGGCTGTCACTTTCCCCTTATCTGCAGGGCTCAGGAATGTGCAGGAATATTCTGGTGCAAAACCACAAAGAGTCTAAACAAGAGGGAATAGGCTGAGAGCTGAAGTAGCTACACAATAGGTCAGGGTCAGAGTCCTCCCAACAACAGTATAAACCAGGATAAACAGCCTGAGACAGAGAGTAGAAATTGCAAACTAGATGGAGACAAGATTCAACCTGGAAAACAAGGGCTATTTAGCAAGGAGGAAATAATTCACCAACTAACATTCCTCTTGGCAGAGGAGGGAAGAGTTCTGGAAAGTTGAACTATGTTGATCTAGCTTTAGGAGAACTAGCAAATTAGAGAAGGGGACAAAAAGAAATTAGCTAGAGAGGAGGAAGGCAATGAACCAGCACCAAGAATGTGCACACAGCTTTCCGTCCAGGCAGCACAGAGCTGAGTGCTGGGCAGGAGCCCACTGCTGAGTTCAGGGCTGTGGCTACCAAGAGAGCCTGACACACTGGGAGGAGACAGAAGGTCACAGCTCCCTGTGCAACTACAGGGGATTGATTTGTGATGACACTATGTGTTCCTTGTCTCTGAGGGGACATAGAAACAGTTTACAAACATTTGTAAAGCATAAACCCAAGCAGGAGGGAGTGCAAATTACTTGAAGAAGACAAAACAAAGACAGGGGAAACCAAAGCTGAAAGTAACTGAAAGCTTTTCCCAATAAGCTGTAGTAGGTTGTGAAATAGCTCTTGTGGAGAGAGCAGAAAAGAACCCAGGTATGGGCAGTTTTAAAGCTGGATGGGAAGAAAGTAAATAATACACGAGCAATGGAAGACATATGGAAGAATTTGTTGAAGTGATACAAAAATTTCCACCCACTCAATCTGTAGTTCCAGTTTTCCACTGCATCTCTTGCTATCATTAGCAGTGATGCAAAACTGGAAAATGTTTATTAAAGCGTAACCTAATAGTACTGCTCCACCTGAGCACATAGATTTCTAGACATATCTAGCCAACAGAGAACTAGGCTTTATAATTGTGTCTGGGAAAATGACTCACTAGCAGCAATCCACTTAAACTCCTCCAATGATCTCCTCCTTCCCCATCCCAAATCTCCTTTAGTCTTGATGAGGTAGGGATATGATTCCAGCTGCTTCTAAAAATCTCCTGATAAATCCCTTTTTAATTGCATTTGGGAGACCACTTACAGGGCTCCCAAATATCCACATGGAAAACTGAAAAGATCAAGGCCCAAATACAGTCCCGATGAAGGCTGAAATAGCAACCTGCCAAAAACTTGGAGGAGCCTACACCTTACCTGGAATGTACACTTAACCAGCTTAGTATTTCCCATGAGAAGGGAGCACGGCTATAGCTTGACAGCGGTGGTGCTACAGCAAGTATTAGTGGTTAGCCCCATCAGCCAGAAAGCTGGGCTCTTCAGACAGCAGAGCTGTTCCCTGGCCTGAGGATTTTTCACATGACTAGTAACCAAGCTTTGTAACTGTCCCCTGCAGACTATCATCATGATGAATGAATGAATGAGATCAGACTAGTCAATATGACTTATTGGTGGAGTTTGCCCGCTTGCTGTGGATGCATCATTACCCTGTGTGTTCATCAGCACAGAGATGAGCAGGATTCAGAATCTTTGCCTGTACAATATGAAATGACAACCAACCTGCACCTCCTCAGGTTTCTGCTAAGAATTCCCAGGCCTTTTGGGGTCCTTCTGTTGCTCTGTATCCTTGTCCTGGGCCATCATGGAAAGACATCTGGTGAGTACCATATCCTTCCTTATTAAAGCAAAGCATATTAAGCCGTACCTGTAGAAGTGAAATGAGAAATTGCTGAAAAACATGGACTTCATAACACAGTGCCTAATGGTGCATTTACTACTCCTGTCCTCTGCCTGAAAAAATCAGAGTTGCTCCACTAAGTGGCACAGATGCTCTGCAGCTCCACAAGCAGCAGTGATCCTCTTTTGGCTGAATGGTATTTCCAGAGCAAAGCATTTCTCGACTCCACTGAGGCTGTTGAGCCCAGGATCCTTGTAGAAACCAGGGATATTTCAAAGTAACTGCAAGCACCATATTTAAAGTGGGTACTCAAAAAGGTGTACTATATTGCCTGACACATCTCTGCTTCAAGCAATAGCTTACACTAGCACAAAAGGGAATAAGGTTTCATGGTTGGAAACTGTTTTGAACTGAAATCTGAGAGCTTTACCATTCCTTTCCAGCTCTGGCATGAATTCCCTAGGTGGCCCAAGGCAGGCACCTTCATCTCCCTGGCTCAGTTTGCCATCTGTAAAACTGGGTTAGCATCTCCTGCTCCTTCTTACACCCGTTTTATCCTTGTCTATATTAACGGCAAATACAGATAGGTTTATTTGTGTGCAGGAACAGCGCAAAACAAGGGGCAAGACCGTGAAAGCGTCGCTCATTTGGGGAAGGTCTGCATGGAAAGACGTGAGCTCGGAGGGGCAGGTGCAGGGCGGGACGCTTGGATGGAGGGATGCGCACACAGGGAGGGGGGATGCCCGCACGGAAGGACACTCTCCCGGCGGGCCGGGCGACACCNCGCCCAGCACCTGCCGCAGCCTGCCCTCTTCCTGCGCTAACACAGCCCAGGGCAGGCACCCCCCGTGCAGACCCGCCGCCCCCTGCCAGCCGCTCCTCGCCCCCGCCCGGGGACACAAAGGGGTCTGTGCGCCCGCTGCCCGCCCGCTCACCCGCCGCCGCTCTCTGCCCCGCAGGCCGAGCCATGGTGGAACCGCCAGCCGAGCCTCCCCCGCAGCCCTGCCCGGCGCCCGGGGGGGCAGCGGGCGGTGAGCCGGCCCGTCCTGGAGAGCAGTCGCCGCTGCTGCACCTGGACCTGTACAACTTCGACTGCGCGGCGGCGGAGGGCAGCCGGTACGTGCTGACCAGCCCGCGGTCGCTGGAGGCCTGCGCCCGCTGCGCCGTGCGGCCCGTGGAGCTGCTGCCGCGGGCGCTGGGGGACCTGCTGAGAGAGGCGCCCGGGCGGTCCATGCGGGTGGCCGCCGGCCTCTACGAGGCCTACGAGCGGGAGCGCCGCCGCAAGCTGCAGCAGTGCCGGGAGGAGCGGGAGAGGATTATCCGGGAGGAGAAGAGGCGGATCCTCGCGCCCCNCCCGCAGGCCGAGCCATGGTGGACCCGCCAGCCGAGCCTCCCCCGCAGCCCTGCCCGGCGCCCGGGGGGGCAGCGGGCGGTGAGCCGGCCCGTCCTGGAGAGCAGTCGCCGCTGCTGCACCTGGACCTGTACAACTTCGACTGCGCGGCGGCGGAGGGCAGCCGGTACGTGCTGACCAGCCCGCGGTCGCTGGAGGCCTGCGCCCGCTGCGCCGTGCGGCCCGTGGAGCTGCTGCCGCGGGCGCTGGGGGACCTGCTGAGAGAGGCGCCCGGGCGGTCCATGCGGGTGGCCGCCGGCCTCTACGAGGCCTACGAGCGGGAGCGCCGCCGCAAGCTGCAGCAGTGCCGGGAGGAGCGGGAGAGGATTATCCGGGAGGAGAAGAGGCGGATCCTCGCGCCCCTCGGCAGCCTGCCGCCTTCCCCCGCCGCCCGCGTCTCCTCCCGGGCTGCGGCCGCAGCCGCCGGCGGGCCCCGGACCCATGGCGCGGGGAGGGCCAGGGCATCGAGGGGTGCCAAGGGCAAGAGCCACTCCCTGGACTCGCTGCAGAAGCGCCGCGAGGGTAGCTGGGGCAAGACCTCCTCCGAGTCGGGCGCTTCCTCGTCCTACAGCGGGGAGAGCCTGCGGGAGCGCGGGGGTAAGGTGGGCGGCCGGGGTCGGGGGTTAGCCGCCACCAATGGGACTCTGCTGGGGCGCAGCTTCAGCCTGGGCGACCTCAGCCACTCACCACAGACTGCCCAGAGAGTCGAGAGGATCGTCAGGGAGGTGAAGAGGAAGAAGGGTCTCTCAGAGGTGCCTGAGAGAGACAAGAAGATCGCGGCGCTGATGATCGCCAAGCACCAGGAGGCCAACCTCCTGCGAGAGCAGCGGCAGGCAGCCCATCTGCAGTGGGACAGCCAGCGGCGCCTGGCTGAGCAGCGGAAGGAACAGGAGGAGAAGGAGAAGCAGAGGGCCCTCCTGCAGGGTCAGCGGATGTGGGAGAGCCAGGTGGAGAAGCGGCGAGGGAGACTGAACCAGGAGCAGGAGGAAGCCGCCCTGATGAAGCAGAGGCAGCTCCTGGTGTGTGAGGAGAGGTGGCGGGAGCAAGCGGAGAAGCAGGAGCGGCTGCGGAGGGAGAGGCTGGAGAGGGCCATCAAGGAGGACAAGCAGAAAAAGCTCCATCAAGAGCTCAACCTGAAGGCGAAGGAGGAGGTCAAGAAGGAGCACCAGGAGCGAGAGGAGCAGCTCCTGCAAGAGAAGCTGTCTATAGCTGCACAGAAGAGGCTGAAGAAGGAGGTGCAGCTGCAGAAGGAGAAGAGACTGTTCAACCAAGCAGAGAAGCTGAAACACGAGGCCTTGCTCAAGGAACTGGCCAAGCAAGAGGCAGAAGAGAAGGAAATGCTGAAGGCATCCCTGAAGATGAGTTTGACAAAGGCTCAGGAGAACTACGAGCAGCTTGTGGAGAAGAGGAACCAGGAGCTGAGGGAGAAGGCCAGGCGTGAGGAAATGCAGATCCAGAGAGCTAAACTGGCAGCAGAGAAGCAGGAAAGAGAGCAGAAGGAGCACTTGGAAGCACTGGCCAGAGAGACAGAGAGAAAGCTGCAGCATGCTGCCCAGGTGGCTGAAGAGGCCGTCCAGGAAAAAGCCCGCAAAGTGGTCTTGAGCCGTCTGGAAAAGGAAAAAGTGCAGAAGATGAACAAGCAAAAGGTGGAACAGTATGAGGACTTACGGCGCAGGGAAATTCTCCTCTCTATAGAGAGGAAGCTGGAGAGAAGTGAGCAGATCTTCAAGGAGAAGAAGACTGTCTTAGAAAATGCCAGGTCCGTTGCTCGAGCGTCCTTCCACGTCCGGGAGAAGGTGCGGGAGGAGACGAACACGCGCACCTTTGACAAGATGGCCTTTGAAGCAGAACTGCATGCTCACCTTAGTAAGAAATGAAAGATCTTGTCAGGGATGAGTGAGGATGCACCACTGGTTGTCCATTGTAGTGTGACAGAAAGCTCCTCGTCATGAGCGCTGAAAAAACAACGAAAACCGACATCCACCCTAATTTCGTATTTTGGGGGAGCAGGGTACCGCACAAAAATGTGGCAGCTATTTCACATACAGTTTTAAATACGTTTTTCTTTCTGGGTGTGCTTTAAAGACTGACCTCAGTCATCTTTACAGAGAGGAAGCAAGTTTTTGTGTCTTCCACCCCACAAGCACATGCATTCTCTCAGAGAGAGCTGCAAAACCCGCTTGGAGCCTCTGAGTTACTGATTGATTGTTTACACCAGAGATGACTACAGCTGCAGTCTCCAGATGGAAAAGCAGACAGAGGTTGCTGACTACTAGAGCCTGTAGAATAAGAATCAAAACCACCCAAGCTGATTCTGCCTGGAGTGAGAGGCAGTTTGGTTTAAGTTATGGGACTGCATTTTCAAAGCTGCTGCATTCCCATGCTGAAGGTGAGGAAGGCTGGAGTACAGAATGCCATATACCTTGGGTACCCCTTGGCTGCTGCTGATACCAAGCTGGGGAAAGCGCAGATCAAGGCCATGTGAGTAGACATCATGATCAGATCTGGGCAGAAGCTGTCTGAAAGTGCTCACAAACAAAATGTCATTATTGCCGTTTGTAACTGTTACCCCTCCCAGGTATGCTCACCTCTCCTTCTCCTGTCCAAGTTTCTCTTACAAACATCTGTAGAATTCCTCAGTTTCTTTTGGAGGAGGGAGAAAAGGAGAGAAATCTGTGGGCAGTCCACAAACTTAGGAGCACCCGCACAACCCACTTGTTCATTAAGATATAAAAATGAATGAACCTGTGGAATCTGGACTTTGGGGGAAATACGGAGGTCACTTGTAAATGGAAATCATCACCCTCAGGAATTCTCAAAATTCAAGAAGACCCTCCACCACCTTACCCAGTTTGCCCTATCTTGAGCTGGAGGTTGGAACCGATGTTCTCCAGAGTTCCCTTCAGCCTTGCAGTTCTCATGAGCTGCATACAATGAGGTGTTTGCCCAGCTCTTATCATTGTCTACTGAGCAGGGCAGCCTTTCTCTGTCCACTGGTGCTAAGAGTTGTATTCTTACATAGAGCACAAGAAAGAGTAGATGCACAAAATAAGGTACGTTACAGATTCTCTTAGATGAGGATCATGTCTTTTTTATACGGATTAACTCAAGACTGTTTAGAGGGAACTGAGTCCTTCTGCAGTTAAATACACCAGAAATGTGAAAAGCCTACCTGTGCCCTGTGCACAGCATTCAACAGTGTTCTGCTCCAGGTTTCCACATTTACTCTTTGTTGAGTTGGAGTTGCAAGCACACATCCAAAGCAGGCACTTTGCTTTTTTTTATTTTTCCTGGCTCTGGGCAGCATCAGCTCTCTGTTCCACCATCCGTGACGCTGTGTTGGGTTGCTCTGGTGATAGCAGTCAGACCTGGAGCGTGGAGGAGAAGCAGCAAGAACAGACAGGATCTCGTTTCTTGGCGGGTGTCTCTGATGTACAAGGCAGTAGAAGAGACGACCAGAAGAAGGTTTCCATATGGCACAGACATGCAGTCTCGCATGCATAGATTGCTTACCAGACTTTCCCAGGAGGTAACAGCAGGTCAGAGCCCTCCTAGAAGGCTTTAAAGATGGTGTTAAATGAACAGTAACAACAACAATAGACCAAATAAACCTTGGTGCCCTGCAAGGCTAGAGACATTACGCAAACAGTATTGAAAATGAAGAAGTAGGTATTTTTTTTATTTTTATAGAACTTGCTCTTCTTTGAATCAGGGTACAATTGGTGGTGTTAAGGGCAGGCAGTATGAAAATAGGAATTAGGGCACCTGTTTGCTCTGTCATTGCTCACTGTGTAATGCCAGGCAAGTCCTCAGAGGCTGGACTTGCTCCTATTGATATAAACAGAAGTGGAGTTGGGCTTTTGGGGTTGCTGGGACTCACAGGAAGTAGTAAGACTCAACTTGGCAGAGCACTTCAAAGACTTTGGACAAATGTTGCTTACAAAGCACAAAGTAATATTTATTTATTTATGTATGTATTTATTTATTTATTTATTTGAGTGGTTATTAAAGTAAAATGTCCCTTGGTGAAAAGCATTAATTAGCACCAAAATCTGGTAGCTGTGGAAAGGACAGCTGCATTACTGTTTCCAGCAAGGAGGCTGTCCCCTCACCCTCGTCCTCAAAGCAGCAAGTAGAACAGTGAAACAAATCCTGGTGTTACATTGGACAAGGTCCTTGAAAAAACACAGACTTCTCCACGTGTTGTCCATGCCGCAGTGATCTACGTGTGCCCTTGTAGCTGCAAAGACCTAGAAAAGAGATGGCCAGTGGCCCAAATCCAGCCAGCACAAAGCTGTCCTTGGTCCCTGACAGCACTAGAGTTGGAATAAAACCTGCAGTGACTCCAGCATAGCTGGTGTTTCATCTGGTTTGTAGCCTTGGGGCAGCAGAGAAAGCCTGCCAGCACGGATATCAGGGCTTTTGCTTCCTGTGTTGTTGCACTGCGGTTGAAATTCACTGCTTGGTTCATTTAGCAGAGGGAAAATGGGGAGAGCTGGGAAACAGTGGATAGAAGGCAAATGGTGGTGGGTGAATGAGCAGGCAGCCTCTAACTGGAGCAGCATTTTTTCCCTAAAGTTCTACTGCAGTCTACCTGAAGACTGTCCAAACCTCCCTCTGACAAGGGCAGACTGAGAACATTCTGCAGCCCAGGAGACATGTCTTGGCCACTGACTGTAATTACACCTGGGGTCCATCTCTTGCTGCTGACTGAGTTTGACACCTCGGGGCTACAGCTGAACTAATCAACACAAACCTACATGATGGTAATTGGATTGGCAAACTAGTGTTCCTATACTGTGCAGTGTACAGCTCAAGTTTTGAATGTGCAATCTGAGAAAAAATATTTTTTTTTCAAAAGACACTATGTGTATGGATATTTTTTTCATTTAAGTCCAAAGTCCATGAAATTCAGCAGAGTTTATGAGTTTAAAATTGCAGCATGGAAAATTTAAGTCAGCAGTTCGGGTGGAGGCTGAGAGGTATTTCTTGGGTCTGCTTATGCTTCTGTTTATTTGAGAAGGAATTCTACTGCTGGATTTCTGTAGGAACAGAAATTAAACCCTGGATCACATGTTAAAAGTATGGCCCTTTTAGATGGGGCTTATTTGGTGGTTTTGCTATTGAGCTGCAGGCTAGGGAGAACTAAAAATCAAAGCAATCAACGTGGAGGTGAAGCACTGACTAAGGAGCAGCTTCTTTTGGCTGAGCTCTGGAGGAATTTTGGAACACAATGGAACACATTTTGTATGTTCAAAAACTGTCTTGTTTATGTGGATTGTCTAGTTTTTAACAGCATCTGGGCTGCAACTGGAGCCCTCAGTGCTGGAGATAGTGCCAACAATCATACCTTCAGACAAAATTTGTTAAAACAGTCTCTCTGTCAAGGCTGAATTTGGCAGATACATCCAAAAGCTATTAGGAGAACAGCTGTACCACCACTAGTTAATATTTTACAAGGTAAATTTTAAGCTAGTTTATACTAAGTTCATTCACCACATGAATAAGAGGGATGTGAGGATTAGATTCTTGTCTTGGTTACCTAGTATTTTCCTCTTAGGATGCTTATGGAGCTCCAGGCCCATTCTGTGCTAAAATTTCTTCTGGTGCCAGGGGAATTCTGTTTGCTAAACAAATGCTGAATATGCAGTGCTCACAGGTTTGAGAGGGGACTTAGTTTGATGTACATGTCTTTATTAAGCCAAGGCTAGACAGGGAGACGTGGGAAACACAGAATTTGCAATACATAGTCAGCCAGGCTTATCATATCCTACCTGAGGATGGCTTCTCATTGCTGCAGTTGTTGCATCAAGGAAAGACTTGCTTTCAGCTGTGGGCATTCTTCTGCTGGTAAAGACAAAAATGTAATAGTTGAAATGCCATTTTGAACGTGGTTTTTTGGTTTGGGTTTTTTGTTTGGTTTGTTGGGGTTTTGTTCTAAAGAAGATGCAGGGAGATGTAAGGATGAGATACAAAGCTAGTTAGGTGCAGCACATTACAGGTGGTAACTGTGTCTTCACACATAGTTCTGCTCTGTGGACCTGGGACTGTGCTGTTGTTTAGTGGAGCAGCCACTTCATCCAGGAGAGCAGAGGTGCTCTGTGATCCCTTCTCAGATCACACAGGCTCCCTTCAAAGCAATCAAATGTAAGCTCTAATGCTTTGCTGAGTTGAGCTCCCAGGGAATATAGTTTGTGAGGATGGACTTAGCCTGCATCGCTGTAAAAGAAGGCTGCCATAGGCAAAGAAGAGGAAGACACTGGCTCAGCCCAGTCCTTCTGGAAATCAGCCCTGAGACACCCACTTTGCAGCACAGTACAGGGAATTTGCAGCATGAGCTGACAGAGCCCTAATACAGCTGCTTGTACTAGGGCAGCTCCACAAGCCCTTGGCAAGCAAGTAGCACCCACTGTAAAGAGCCAGTACAGAGGCACAGTAAGAAAATCATGCTTCTGGCTTCTAGGTGGGCAGCAGCTCTGCCCTCCTGTTTGGTGAGATATTGCTAGGTGATGTTTTGAAGAGAAAACACTGGGAATAAGGAAAAAAATGCAAAACTCTTCCAACACAAGGTGCCTGGAAAGAGATTCTCCATTCATGGAGAGCATCCAGCACTCGGGGGATGCCAGTCTTCAGAGCCTTCATAATGGAACATGCCCCACATCTCACATGCCTCTTAACACTAGGACATGAAAAATTTCAGTTCTAGGTCAGACTTCTTTGTGCTTAGCCCACTCTTTGAACATGCATCTTTACTGTGGAACGTTACCTTCTTATTGTAAGATTCTAGTCTGAAAGGACCCAAGTCTTCCTCTGGTAACTTTGCACTCATCTCCTACATCTCTGTCATTCAGCAAGGAATCTTCTGCATTACAAAACCACTCTGGCAGTAAGAATCATCCTGTATTACAAAACCAAACTGCCAGTGCTATTTTGTTCTTAAGTGCTTTACACAGCTCCCTGCATCTAATCTCAGGACCTGGCTGTGAGGTAAACGAGTTGTCGCCCCCAGCCTAAGTACAAGCAAACTGAAGCAGAAAGAACTGATGTGATTTGCCCCAGGCCGTGCTGGCCTCCCTGATCTAGCTGGAGCTCTCATGTCCTCCCTAATCCCCATGCAGTCCTCTAATTAACCTCTTCTGGTTGCAGTGGAGGGATATCCCTGTGCCCCTGCTGTGGCAGCTCCCCTGACTCCTGATCTGCAGCTGGTGCTTCATGGAGGATAAAGGTTTTAAGCCACCAGCCACCGCTTCTGGGCATTGCCTCCAAACCCTGAAACACTTTTCCGTGGGGGGCCTGAAGGCTAGATAAGGCTGTGCTGGGAGCCCAGGACAGGGGCAGGGTGAGAGGAAGGTGCATTAGCAGAAATGGGCAGGAGCTACAAATGGAAATGTTAAATGAATGAGTAAACATGGACTGAGTATCCTTATACCATCCTGGCTAGCTAGAATCACTTAGATCTCTGTGTATGACAGCAAACAATACCACTTTCTTTCAGCACATTAAACTTACAGGGCCCAGTACATCCCATTAGTTACCTCTCTAGGGCCAGCAGAATTATTCCAGGAGTGAATACAGCCTAGATATATTAAACTTTTCATTATTTATGTAAATCACAGTGGCTTGGCAAACCTTATGCTTTCAAGAGCTCTGTGGAAATTTCCTCCTGCCTGAGCAGTACCCAGGCAATGGGATGGGAGGGTCACATATCAGTTGATATTTTTAGACTGGGTGACAAATTTGTCAATACCCTGGTGCTGGACACAGTGTTCCTGGGTGTTTACAAAGCAGTGTCTGCTTAAGCAGCTCAGTGCAGCTGAGGGGAAGAGCAGCTGGCACAGAAGTACCTTATCAGATAGTAAACTGAACAGTGGGGAGTAAGAGATTTGGCTCTTTGTCTCTTGGGTGCTGCTGGGAATGTTTTGGTTTGTAGGAGGGTGATGCGATAATTTCATCTCCTTTTTAATCACTTTCAAAGTAAGCTGTGCTATTTTTGACAATTATTTAATGATTTATAAGAGACAGGAAAATAAATGAGGAAGGGAGCACAAAACAGAGATGTGTAGGTAAAGCTGAAAGCCATTTTCCTTTTCCCTCCTGAAAAAAGCCATATTATGCTAACAGGTGAAAGTTTTGTTAAGTGCCACATTGAGTGCAATTTCTTAGACCCTAGAAGGGGATCACCCTGTTCACAAGCTTTGCTACTTATACACCTGTATCCTGTTCATACTGACAAGGTAGGCTTTGTGTTTACCTCCCAGCAACAGCTGTTTGTTCAGATTTCAAGGAAAAGGTGAGATCCATGGACAGGCACTATTTTCACTGGAGAGGGACCACTACACAGCCATCCTGGGTGGACTTGGTCTACACCTGACATGAACCCTGATGGAAGAGTGGTGCTTTGTTCTCATCAGGGAATTTCAGCAGCCCTCATCCAGACATTCTAGGAGCCTCTGCACCATTTTCAGCTTCCACCTGAAGCTGTCAAGCTGTCTTTTTTCCCTAGTTTGGTCCTGAGGCTCCTGCTCCCGTTGCCTGCAGCTAGGTAGCTGGGCAGCTGACCACAGGGTGCAGCCAAGTCTCCACTTGTTTGCAGAGGCTTCGAGAAAACTAATTTGCCCTGCTCTTCCTTAAACTGGGGCATGTCTGTGCTTGAGCAGCTACAGGAACTGTCTAAATCTGGGCTTTGGCTGGCATAGATTGAAAACCTACAGAAGAACTGGGGTGTTGTGGCATAGCCAAGGGGTGCTACTGTTTTATTTTTAATTATCAAACACCGCTGCTAATTTGCTTCCCTTGCACTGCCTTCCCAGACAGTACCATGAATGGGGCAAGCATTAGCAGCCCCAGAGGAAGTGTTTAGCTGTTGCCCTCCTCACACAGACCAGTGCTTGGCATGGGAAGTGGTGTCCCTTCTTGCCTGAGAGGGAAGCTTTCCTTTCTGCAATCATCATCACATCATGCACAGGTGCTCTGGGGACAGGTTGGCATCCTAAAATACATCCATCCTGTCACCTCTATCACCAGCTTCTCTTCATGACCTGAACTCTTCCAGTAAATTCGTGTCTAGCTCATGTAGGTCTGCATGACCTGTCATGACAGGGATTTTAGATATGTTGTAACAGCTATAAATCATGATGTTGCTTTTTCTGTTATCAGTTTCACCTACTGCTGCTCAGGAGAAGTAAAGCCAGGGAGGATTGTTTCAGTAAACCAGAGGTGACCTGCCTCAGAAAATGGTAGGCAGGTAGGCAAGCTGAGGGCTTCAGGGCTTTATACAACACTAGAGCACCTGACATCTTAGGTTAGCAGTAGATATACTGCATATCCCTTTTCATGGTAGCTGTCACTCCAACTGACATCTCTTGGGTGCTGTGAGTCCTAATATTTTCCAGGCAGAAGGCACTCTGTCTTGTAACAGAAGTTTTCTGTGATTTCTACAATATTTCAAAGAAGCTGCACAATCTGTTTGCAGAATCAGGTATTTCAATGCATTTTACTTATGCTTCCATCAAAAAAAAATGGTAGAAGTAGAGATTCCTGAGGGCAATGGTGTTCACACCCAGAGCTCCTGTCCTCTCTAAGTGTCTCTGACCAGACTGCACTGTGCTACTCCAGAGATTTCGTGCAGCTCCTGCTGTCTCTGGGAACCTGCAGATCCCTCCCTGCACAGACAGGTAATATAAGGTAGATACCACCTGATTCAGTCACAGCCTGAGAGTCCCCAAATGCACAGAAAATTCACTGTAAACTACCTGGGGAGTTCCTGCAGTCTCCTGGAATCCGCAGGGCCCTTCCCATCCGTCCTGATGCCAGTGCTGTGGAAACTCCCATGCTGTACAGTACCTGCTGACCCAGTAATGCTGTCTGAGTCCTCGCCATGGCAACGCACTGCAGTGCCCTCAGGTGCTGGGAGGCATCCTGCAAGCAGGAAAAGCTGGCCAGGGAGTCAGTGTATCACATGTGTAGAGAATTACCTTAGCATAAGTTTTTTCTGTGGGGAAATTGGAGGCACAAATGCAGAGGGAGAAAATTACTCCCCAGAGGAAATGAAAGAATGTGTGATGAAGAAGGAAATAACAAAATTAATTATATAAATATCCTTAAAATCATGGGAGACATGGTTTATATGCAGCAGATGTACATGGCCAAGCAGCTTCACACATTTTAGATACCCTCAAGGAATGAAGAATGGTGGAAAGTACTTGGGACCTCAGGTAAGAAAGGAATGATGTTTTCCAACAAGGGTTAGGGTTGGCCAGAGTGGAAAACTGTAGAAAAACTGTTCTAGACGTCTCCAACTATGCTGGTTCTCATACCACTACAGCAAAGAAACATGTCCTGAATGCATGGTGGGAGAAAGGATGGAAAAGAGAAGCCTGGGGTAAGCACATACAGGACTTAAACAAATGTACAATATAATGAAAATAAGACTGGGATCCTACATGAAAGTCATGATGAATTGTGAATTTTTTTAGGTCTCCTTCCTGATGAAGGCTCCTCTATTACAGCAGCAGAGAAATGCCTTCTGGAGCACCCCAGCCCAGTGGCTTCCTCTGGCCCAGGCCTGCATGGGTGCTGCTCCAGGCATCTGTCAGGTAGCATCCCACGATGTTAGGCAGAAGCCTGAGCTAAACCTCCACCCTTTGGGCTCTAGGGCAGCGGCCAAGTGTGCCCAGGGCTCTCCTGTGAAGCAGAGGGTGATGAGGAGCACTTCTTTTAGTACTTGAATCTGGGCTGGCAGTGAAGGGATTTTACTGTGTGTCAGTGCTATGGTCAGGAGGATGAGCTAAGAAGAGGTATGTATCTCAAGACCACAGGATGAAAAACACATTTCTACTAAAGGCTGTTGTAATTCTGCCTTTTTTTGTTTGTTTGTGTTTTGGGGGGCAGGGTTTGGGGTTTTTTTGGTTGGGAATTTTTGGATTTTTTGTTGGTTTGGTTTTGGGGGGTTTCTTTCTTTTCTTTCTTTGTTTGCTTTTCACTTTTCTTTTGCATGTCCTTTTTCTTTTCTTTTTGTTTGGTTTTTTCTTCCTTAAAGACCAAGTTTGATGTCAAACTGCCAAACTGTGGTAGAGACCCACAGCATGCCCAAGGTCCAGTTCTCATTAGGGAACTGGATTGCTGGCTGGCAGTGTTTCCCAAAGACCAGATCCATACCTGCTTTATTTGTAAGCAATCATTTCGATTCAGTCACCAGACCCGGGATTGGTTCCTGCCTGCTAAGGTCAATTGCCCAAGGGCAAGCACATGGTGACAACTAGCACATTCCTGTGTCCAACAGAGGTGGCACCACAGCCAGAGGTAATCTGAGGCTGGGGCTGTTTTCAAAGAGAGCAGGGACCTTCTGAAAAGGAAAAGCCAGATTAAACAGGAATCATAATCCTTAACTATGCAGTGACAGCCTGGGAAGAGAGGATTGCTCAGAAAACCCAAGGATGTTCCCTCAAGAATGATAGTGCCTCACTGCTGGCAAGCTGGATGTGGGCTCATGTCTCCATCTTCTCCTTCCCTGGCAGGGGTAAGAAACAGAATTACAGCAAAAAGCAGGGGACAGAAGTCTGGCTGTGGGGATGAAACCTCCTAGGTGAGAACCTGTCAGTCAAAGCTCTCCCCGATTTCACTTGCAGACAGAACCCTACATACCACTGGAAGAGTGGGCTTCAACCCTCAGTTTGTACAGCCTGAAACCTGGTCATACACCCATGCTTTGGTGCATTTGCTGCACTTGCATGGACATAAGGCAGGCTTGTGGAGTTTCCTAGCATGCCAGCTCCGTGCTTCACAGCCGTATCCCAGCCACGGCTTTGAAGCAGCAGGAAAGGTTCTATCTCATTCTTTCCCAGTTCAAATCAGCAGGATTAGTTGTTTATTCAGGAGTCCCTTCCCCCACCGACAGGGAAAAATAATTATAAACCTTCTTTTTGTATACACCAGCTAGCAGACCGGATCAGTAGGCAAAGGGACTCCCTGATTTCTGACATGCCTAAGCCCTCAGACGACTGTGGGGTTTTTGCACCATATGGCTCTATCACTTGACAAAATAGTGCCCTAGATAGGCTGGTTGTTTTCCAGTCTGCCCCCAAATTAACTTAGGAGGATGGGCACATACAGCCACAGTTTCTGCATTGTTGCCACCGTTTCTGAGGTCTCCAGACCTATTGCAAGCCACTGTATTTTTGCAGCCCCTCCTGCCCCCCTCCAGGACCAGCTACCAAGGGGATTAAACACGGCATGTTATCTACTGCAGTGGCTTAATCACTAAGCAAAGCACTCATCCCCTGACCACAAGGTCAAGGAATTATCTTCCTGACAGATAATGCAGCCAGAGCTTGGAGCAAAATGAGGAGCTGAACTGTCATTGCAAGCCGACAGGCCACAGTTTTATTGCTGTCTCTGGGGAAGTAATGGTGCTAAGATGCTGTGGAAGTGCAGCGTGACTCACCTGCCCCAAAATGCCTTTTGGTATCAGGTGAAGATAAACACAGCAAAAATGGTATTCAGTTTGGGGTACATACATACCCCTCTCTTAAACACCCCTTACTCCAGACTTGTCCCTTTGCAAGCAAAGGTTTGATGGGTGGATGGTTTTGGCACAGTGCACTAAAGAGACTGAAGAACTAACTGAGAACTAAGACTGGGCCAAAAGAGAAGTGGCCTTGAGGGAAACATAGATACCTAGAAATACAGTTTCAGAGGGCACAGATTCTGAACATCAGTTTCAGCAGAAGGTGGGAAATCCTGTTCCCATGTGAGCTGGCCTGTTAGGGCAGAGCTGCAGGGCCTGCCAGCCCCACAGCTCACTGCACAGCGATGGGCTGTGAGACAGCAGCTCTCACCAGTGAGGGAAAAAGTTCTTCATTTGAGGTTTAAATATAGAGAGCCCAGGTGTGCTGCCACCATAAAAGAGTGAGGGAAACTCCTGACACAGAGCTACAAAACGAGGTTCTCACTAGGTGCTAGCACAGGGCATCAGCTCCCCCAGCATTGCTGTGAGTGCCTTGGGACCCTCTGCACAGAGCCAGGCAGGACGAGCCACAGTCTCCTGCCTGGTGGCTGCCAAGAGCAGCGCCTTTTCAGAGAAAGGGAAGGTGTAAACTGAGATTACAGAAAAAGCCTGAGAGGATGAGGCTCTCTGTACAAGGCTGGGTAATACAAATAGCTCCAGCTGACTTCCTGGTCACATACATGACAGGAATTCCAGAGAAAGAATCCTCATCTCTACAAGAGTCTAGGTTCTGAAGACTCTGGTTGAAATCTAAAGGTGCTAAATCTTCCTTGTTGTGCCTTTCAAAAGCAGCTAAACAATCAAATGACATGTTCTCACCTCTCTCAGCACATCCTGCCTTTTGCAGTCCTGCTGCTCCCTAAAGGCCCTGGTTGTTACCATTTGTCTGTGAAACATTCACACCCTGCCAGGTCTGTGTGCCTTACCTGTGAACAGCAAGGGCCACACTGGAGCCAGAGGAACTTCTCCATTCTCCCACCAGGAGATGCTTCCTGCAGCACTGGAATGCTGCAGTGGAATGTGAGAGAAGAGCTCCCACCTTAAAGCACAAGATTAACACAGTTTAGCAAATTTCACTGTTCTTCAGCTATAAATAATTTTTTTTTTTT
>VZRX01015728.1:314492-376750 GCA_013398075.1 Notiomystis cincta | reverse complement strand
ATTTTCCTGTTCTTAAGGTATAAAAAATTTTTTTTTTTTTTTTTTTTTTTATTACTTAACTCAAAACATGAAGGGTCTAATTGTCTCTGAGATGTCTGTCTCTATTAAGCTCAGTGGATCCTCCAAAGAGTTCACTGAGGTTGTGTGCATGCTCTTCATCCTCCTGGGGCAGGGCACAGGCATCAGAGCCCTTTCCAGACACCTAACAGCTCAGGCACAGCAGAGACACAGGCAGGACTGGCAGGCAGAGTAAGTAACCTGCCTGCCCTGCAAGGGGCCTGGGTGAGCTAGCTGCAGAAAAAGGTCCTTTTTTCCCTGTCTCTTATCTCAGGCCAAGGAGACAACACCCCACAGAGCTCTATGTGAAAACAGAGCACTGATAAAGCTTTAGATTTTCCACTCAACTGCTGCTCCTCGGCTCCCTCACTTTCCCACCTGCATTTCTCTGTGCCTTTGGGGAAATCTGATGTTATGCATTTTTCTACATTGTTCTTAATTATGAAAAAACCCCTCCTTCCTTAAAGTTACTCTCAAGAGCAGAGATGGGGGACATGCACTGAGAACTATCTGCCTTACAGTCTGCCAAGGGGCCCTCTCCTCAGTGTCTCTCCCACAGCCACTGTCCCTGCAGGCCCGGGGAGAAATGCAGAAAGCACAATCCAAGCCTCAATATCACTTTATCCATAGCAGAAAGCTGCACAATACCTTCAGAAAAACCACATCTCTCTTCTAAAGCATGTGAGAGAAAGGACCCCTTTTAACCATGTGGAACCAAGCACTGCCCTACCTGTCATGTGTGTGCTTCTCTCCACAGGGATGCAGCTCTGAAACGCAGCTGGGTACACAACCCAGAGCTTTTCTGACCAAGCTACAGGGTGCTCCCCAGAAAGGGAAATGGCTGCACAGGTTCATCAGGTCAGCTGGGGAATGGCATGAGCTGCTTTCTCCTCCCATGCAGCTCCACCCTGGCACCTCTACTTACTAGTTTTTCCATTTCATTAAGTTTCACCTCCTCCCTGTGAGCAGACTTTATTCATGACTTCTCTACATTTCTACCATGCTTCAGATGACAGCATGGCCACCAAGAACAGGACATCTCTTCTGGAGGATTCACCAACCTTCAGCCTCCAAAGGTTACAGTAACTAGCCTGGATAACAATTAATCTTCCCCCCAGAAATGGTCCATATATGTTTAGATATAAATAGCTCTTGGAAAATGTATGTAATTAATAACAAATATAGCTCCTCCAGTAGTAAGTCTAAGGGCCTGGGACAGCAACTTCTTTCTTTCTTTCTTCTCTCCTTTAGTGGTACCAGATCCTGCCTGCTGTGTGAGATGGGCTCCCTCCCACCAAGCACCCTGGTTCCTCTCCTTCTCCTCGCTCAGGCACTGCCAGCTGGATTTGCCAGGTTTCCCTTGGGAACTCCTCTGCCTTCTGGCTCTCAGTGCACAGCCAAGCCATGGAGGCCTGCTGCTGCTCCTGAGCACCTCCTGGAGGGTCTGTGCTGGGTGTGTGTAGGACTGTGCTGGGGCAGGCAGCAGTTAATGCAGGTGGGGAAATCCCCAGTGTAAGCCAGAGACGACATGCCTCAGATCCTGTTCCTAAGCCTTTTTCGCCACAGATTAAGAATGGCACTAAAATTCACCCTGTGATAAGTAAGTGAAACATACTTGTCTGTGGCAAGCAGAAGAGATTAGAGGCTGTTTTCAACAAATCTCTGAAGATTAAGGAGAAAGGAGATTCCATAAAGTAAAATCTGATTTGTCTTTGGCACAGCTGTCTATCTAAAGACGAGTACCCACATCCCACTTCTGTACAATTCACATTTCTCCGCATACAGCCTCCAGAAAGTGAGCTGAAGTCATGGCTTTACTACTCTAACTAGCATCCATAACATGGCAGGCTGTGGTATCAGGGCTGTGGGGGTGGCAAATACTGACCCATTTCTCCTTAGAAAGAGACAGGATTCATTTCATGTTACCTTGGGAACTCACACCCTGCCATGGCAAACGTCACATGGACAGGCAGAGAAAAAGCTGAAAATAGTCCTGTCTGTCCTACTGTCTTCTGACCTTACACAACACAGCCTCCTTCTTCCATAATTGATGTCTCCTGCTGCAGAGGCAGCCACAGCTTCTGATTCTCTGGCTATCCCGTTACAGCAGTAGTAATTGCAAGCCCATTATTCTGCAAAACAATTCAAATTAATTCAGAGCCTTAAACCAGGAAATCTTTCTTTATAACACCACCGCTCCCTTGCTGCACTGCAGCTACAAGAAGTCAGCAGCTACATCCCTCCATTTTCCCCATGATCCCATTGTCTGGGGGACACACGCCATCTCCTCCAAGGAAAGGGTTTCTTGTTTTGTTTTCAGTGACATTCAGAGATACTTAAAACATCCCTGATGCATGTAAGAGAGATGTCTTTCCAGAGCTCTTAGGACATAGCTGCAGTCTGTTAAATCATGCAGATAGGAAAATGTTGAGGAAATTTCTGGCACACCAGCTGTCTGACCTGACTTATTTACATGGTGCTAGAGCTAGGAAATGCACTAGTTTTATAGCCCTTGTGATCTGAGACTGTTTATCCCGGGCAAGGCAGCAGCAAGGAAAAGGGCACATCAGGCTTTCTATGTGCTTAGCTTCAGAACCCCCATCGTCCCTGAGCCTCATACCCCAGCCCCTGCTCTGGGACAGGCTGCCTGCCCCCTTGCCCAGCACGGGAGCTGCGTGCCCAGCCGTGATCAGAGAGAGCTGCCACCACCCACAGGGCAGCTGGAAAGGTGCTCAGTTACCTGTCTTTAGCAGGTTGCTGACAGACTTGGAAAAGCTGAGGTCACAGCTGACCTGGCAGGGGCAGAGTGGAGGCACAGACGTGTCTCTAATGCAGGATTAGCAGGCTGTTGTCCTTGCCAGGGCTGTTTGCCCACGCACGGCTTTCCCTGTGGGTCTGGCAGTGCAGCTGCAGTAGAGACACAGCCTCCAGGGCCACCTTCAGTTACAAAGCACACCAAGCTTCACCTGAAGGGAAAACTTCCTGGTCCTCTGCCTCTGAGGAAAAATTGGAAATTACTTTTGGACAGATTATTTTCAGGGAAAACAATTAAAATAAAAATTAAAAACCTGATTATGAAATATTTCTTTGAATAGATGACAAACTCCTCTGAGTGAAGGTCTGGTGGAAGGGCCTGGTTCCTCTGGCTGCCCCTTGCCCCTGTGAAACACACTGGGACAGAACCTGGCACAAACTCTGAAATGGCTCATGCTGCATGTCCAAGGCAAGGGGACACCTGGCACCACCCTGCCCAGCTCTGTGCCCACATGTGGCCCACAGGCACATGTGAGGTGGGCTGCAAAGCAGGGAGGGAAGGTGCCTGATTAAGAGCCCGGGGTGTTCACCGCCCATCGCTGTGCATTTTCTGCATGAAATGCTCAAGTCAGAAGGACTTTGGAGCAGGATGAATAATATTTCTAGACAGGAAGCCAGTGTTATGAAAAAAGCATGAGCAGCTATGAGGGTGTGTCTCACCTCCTTTGCACTCCAAAGAGAGCAACCCCCCCATCTCCACCATGGCAGAACTGTCCTCCCACTGTTCCTGGGTGCTGCAAAGCCCATCAGGGTGAGGCTAATTTCCACCTTTGGGGGAAAGCCTCAGCTAGGCAAAGAAGAATAAACAGAAAGCTGAGGGAGCAGCCTGAAGGGGAAGGTGAGGAACAGCCAGCTTACAATCCTGTTCAAAGCTAGGGAGAGCTGGATAGACAGGAAAGGGTGTATACTCACTGTGTAAAGCAGTATTTGTTTGCTAGCTTTGTGATCCTCTTCAAGTACACACAGGATGGAAACTCAGGCTATGGGCAGTGCACCAGAACCAAGGCCCAGAATCATATTTCAGGTCCATTCCCTCCTGTCTTCAGGACACTCCATTCCTTTGCAGGGTTCTACCCACAACAGCTATTCTTTTCTCCCCTGCTAGGCCTGCTCTTTCTTTCCCATTCACCCAGGAAGCAACTGTTTCTCTCTTGCCCTTCTCTGCCTCCCTGGCCTGGGAATGAAGCAGAGCCCCCACACAGCTCCCCTGACAGCCAGGCTCTGTGTCCTCCCTGTACTGCACTTAGGAGCTGAACCAGGTGCTTATAGCAGAGCACTATGGGGGCCAGGACCAGGAGATGCTCTTCTTCCTTCAGGAAGGGAATAGAATAGCTCCCATCCCTGTTCCCAGCAGTATTTCCTAAGGCTGGCACACTAAATTGCCTCCTTCCATTCTGCTGCCAAGAGCTTGGTGGCAGGGTCTGCCCCATCACACTGGAATCCAACAGCCTGAGGTGGCAGGAGCAGCTCAGGCTGTGGGCATGGGGCTCTCTGCTCCTGGGTGGAGCTCATGCCCACTTGCAAGGGGAAGCCAAAGGCTCCCCTGATGTGGAGATGCTGAGAGTGTGTCAGGAGGGGTGTCATGCACATCCTTTGGGGTATCCAGGTGTGAGGCTGCTCCCTGGATCCACAACCACCACCACTGTTTCTGAACAAGGCTGCAACCCAGCAGCAGCTGGTCACAGCTTGGAGAGATTTTCTGTGCATGAGCAGCCATCAAAACTAATTCCATGCCAGCACCAGGAGCCAGCCACGTGCTAAAAGTGGACTTAGTGTGCAGTTCTCTTCTAATTCCTTCAGCATCAGCCAGGGCAAGGGACTAAAACATTTCCTTCTCCAAACAAATTCATTTTCCTTTACTGCAAGCTGGCTTCAAGCTTCAAATACAATGTATCCCGCTACTCCCCTTTATCCAAGCTTGTTATATTTGATAAGCACTCTTATTTTACCCATCTGTGGCACCTTTGAATGGCTGAGAATTTTCTGTCTTCATTTTGGAGCCCACGTTCCCCCTACACAGGCAGGAAAGATAGCTCTGCCTGCACATTCTTTCTCTTAATCTAAAATAAGTTCCATATTAAACCACACTTGATCTGTATTTCTGTAAGGGAGGAAATCACTGCATCAGAAATTTCAGAGATGGAGAAGAAGCAGAAAGAAAAGCAGCCTTCACTGCCATTCCCCACATCCCTTCATGGATTGCAGCATCTCTCTGAAGTACCACACACTTGATCAGAGAGGGATCTAGAGGGCTGCTGCTCCAGGCTAGAGGAGTTTCTGAACATCCAAATCCCTTGAGAGTTACAGGAGTTTCCAATCTCTTCCAGGCCATGTTTAGATACCCAAAACCTTTTCAGCTCCCCTGAGCAGCCTCTGTGTAAACACAGCTACTCACAAAGAACAACTGTAAGTGTATCCCTGCATCATAGGGATCGTATTCCTGCATCACAGGGCATGCCTCATGTAAACTGGGCAGAGGGAAAAAGGGTCTTAGCTGCTGACTCCTTTTCTCTGAGCACTCCTAAGCTTTTTGCTTACTGGGAAGTCAAACAGCTGTCTTTAGATTGTTGAAATCTGCTTGCCATAGTGCAGAGTTTGTTTTTGAAACACACCAACTGACTATCCAGCTTTTAGTCACACCTGCTGCTCTCCTACCTTTCAATCTCCTTCCCCCTGAAGCCTCCTCACCTTCCTGTCACCCACAACAGGCATATGTGGTGTGCCTTTGGCAGAATCAGGAAGGGAAAGGAGAAATTAAAACGGTGGCTACTCCCCAACAAGTTACAATCCAGTCAATCTCTGACAATCTGTGTATTAAAAGCCTGCTCCTCTACTTTGCTGCAGAAGCCACAGCATTCTCACCTTCTTGCTGTGTGGTTTTTATTGCTGGTAAGATTAGTGCACCTAAAAGCACAGCCCATCTCTGCCACCCAGGGACCTCGAGTGCTTGTGAACTGTCCCAGAGACAGAGTTCTGCCAAACATGCTATTGCCCTGGTCATGGCTGTGCTTTCAGCCTCCCTGGAACAAGCCTCCAGCCATCCTCCATCAAGGCTGGGAGCCAGAATCTCTTTTGAACAGCACCTAATTCCATTGCAGGGAGTCGGTTTTCTCACACTCACCCCAAACAGCTTGTTTTCAAACCCCCTTATGTCAAAAATATTAATTCCTGTTTTGCAGAACTTAGAAAAGAAAAAAAAAACACAACAGAAAATAGAACCTGTTTTCCTCAGGTTGGAGAGACTGGGGCTGCATCTCCTGTTGGCAGCCACTGATGTGTGGAGGAACAGGGAGCTCTCTCCCACCCCAGAATTAATGATGAAGAAACCAATGAGAAGAGCAGCTCTAGGAGAGGACATATTCTTGGGTGGTTTCCACAGAGAGATTTGAGGCAGGGGTGCAGTCAAGAAGAACTCAAGGGTAAGCAGAGTTCACTTAGTATTTTAAGCAATGCAAAGTTTGCACTTTTCAGTATACAGCAAAATAAGAGTACATGACCCTGCTCAGTCATTTATTGCAACACTTCTGAGTTAGCAAAAGGTGCCTTTGTTACCCTCACAAAATGGCCTTTATTATTTTTCTTCCTCTGAAGCGCCAGATCTGCCAACACTGGAAAAAAACCAAAATCTGTATGTTGGTTCAAGCACTACAGTGTATCCTGCAAAGAGCAGAAAGGGCTCACAGACCTGACTGAGTACTCAGTTGGATCTTTCTGCATTTTGGCTATGGAGTTAAGCTTGTAGTAAGAATTAAGTGTTACTTAATATAGAAAAGGGGATGTTATCTCAGTGCACAGAAATGCACTGCAGGTTGCTAAAAAAAAACAACATAGTGGCTGAACCCAAGGTGCCTGTCACCCCACGAGGCCACCTCAGACCCAGCTCTCAGGGGACTCACTGCAACAGCTCCTCTGGCTTGGTCATTTCATCCATTCAATGCCATGCTCAGACTAGCTGGGTAAAAAACTGTACACAGACTAGGTGAAAAACTGCAGAATTGTCCTTGTGCATGAGGAAGAAGATGCCAGAATTAATGCATCCTTCATAGGCACCAAGGAGCACCGAGTGTCCAGGCAAGCCTTGGACTTTCAAAGCACAAGCCCCTTTCCTGGGAGCAAACTTCTCCTTACAAGGTAAACCTGAGCCTCTGTCCCTCTACTAACCGCAGAAAGTGACTGCACTGGAAAGATTCAAAACAGACTATTCCTACAGAAATCTATCATCTTATTTCCATAGAGATACACTAATATTACACTAAGTCCTAAGCAGAAAGCCTGCCTACTATCTGGAGCTATAAAAAAAGCCATATTTCATCACTGAAAATTGCTACCAGCCTGTGTCACTTTTGTGCCATGCACAGCAATGTACAACACATACCAGCAGCCATTTATTCTTTATTATTGACTTCTGACCCCGAGGCCAATTTCCATTTCTTGTCCACTTTCTCTGCTTTAGAAGCAGCACAGACTGGGGGCAGCAGGGCTAGGGCTGCCTTCCTTTCTCTGCCATTTACTTCTGTGCAAGAGCAAAGCCTTGAGGCAGCGGGCACCAGGGGAGTTGTGAAACCCCTGTCCTTCAGCAGGAACCACTCTTCTTCACTAGGGACTGAAACAGCCTGTGCCTCTTACAAGGAGGATGACATTAACCCTTAAATCAGTTAATTAAACCTTTAACAGGAGCCATCCTTCACGCTGTGAAAAGTAGCCAAGACAATGCAGAGGAGAATCAGCAGGCTTCTCATTTGGCAGTGCCTCTAACAGGGGATGTCTCCAGAGGGAAAAGAAGTCCCCAGGTGTTACCCAGAAGGTGGAGGTGGTGAAGAATGGCCACAGGCTTTTCAGAGCCAGTCTAGCTGTTCTGCAGCTCCTGAAGTGAAAGGTGCAAACCATCCTCTATTTTCTTCTATCCTCAGACACAAAAGAACAAGTTAGAGAACTCTTCTCAGTGGAGGAAGTTATTACCTCATTCCCAGTTTTCCCAGCAGGAGAAAGCAATCCAGGATTACTAGAGGAGGTTATTTGAACAGAGGTGAGTTGCTCCCTAAGCCATCTTCCAGTTACTGCATTGCATTAAAAATATGCAGAGAACATTGAAATCGGTAATTCCAGTGTCCTTGAAAGGACACTGTCACTCAATTACGATGCTGTGGTGCACAGCCACAGCTCTGTGCTGACTCTGCCAGGGACATTACAGGGTGGCAGATTCCTGTGCAGCAGGCAATGAATGACTGGTGGAAAGCACCTCCTCACAGGTGGCTCAGGGCACCTCTTGCTGGTTACACACAGAGTTGTTCGCTGACTTAAGGTAAGCAGGTGGGAGCTTTCTTCTTCAGATGTGATACATTCTGCTTTAACTTCATACACAATTTAGAAGTGGAGGTGGGGAGTGAGGGTGAAAGCTTTTTGCATACAGCCAGTCCTTCTGAGAGCTGATGTTAAGCACGTAACACAACAACTCAGTGAAGCAGAGGAACTGCACTGGCAGTAAATGAGAGTGTCACAATGATTTGTTTGAACTCCTGCAGAGACAATTTAACATTATTTTGGTGACAGTGTATCAAGAACACACAGGAATTCTTTCTAGTGTCAGCATAACTTTTATTTACTTATTGCTGTCAATATGCACAGTAAAGGAAGACCTGATGTGGCTACCTCCTGCATACAATACTCCTGAAGAGTCAGATATTGTGGCTTTGATGGTAATAGAACAAAAATGCTGTATTCACAGGCCACAGGGTGATTTTCCTAACTGCCTGAATTACAGATGCACTCCCTAGCTATCCTTTATTCTGTCCCTTCCAGCATCACCTAATATAGATCTTGTAACTGGAAAATAGCTAGAGATGATTTGGGGACAGCATAAATGGAAAAGCCATTTCTGTATAGCTTTATCACAGCCCTTCAGTCTTGTAGGAGCAAGAATTCATTTGTGGCTTTCTAGCACATAAACACAAGTAGATAAACCACAGAAGGATCGGGTATGCTAAGGAAGGATGGAAACAATCTTCTCCTATCATATCACCTATTATCACAAAAACATCATCCTTCAGAGCTGGAGGCTCTGAGTGGATGGAGCCTCCCAATGCCTGGCAGAAGGATACTGGTCAGTAGCTGACTGAAATGGGAAGTATAGGCTGTGCTTTCAAAGCTTTTCCTCTGGTCACACCAGAGTGATTCCACCCAGGAGCATTAGAGGATGCTCCTCCACCAAGCATCAACCCCTCTCCTCTGGCTGGTAAGCCAGGGCTTGCTTCCCAGCCTCATCCTTGACTTCTCCCTAGGAACAACACTAAATTGATAGGGAATTATGTAGGTGGCCAGAAGCCAAAGGCTGTGAGTGGACACTGTCACAGTAGCAAGAAACTACTTGTGTCACTGGGCATACATAATACCCAGGGGTCCTGATGCCCTGAAAGGGACAGTAAATCTGCTCTTTGACACTCCCTAACCCCAAACTGTACTTCTGCTGCTACCTTTATTCCTTTGTATTGTCTATTTCTTTATTTCCCAATTAATACACAGGAGAAAACAGGGTGTCACTCTGAGTGTGCTTATCCTGTGCTCTGTAAGCACCAGGCAGTGCTGTTTCCATAGCACAGGTAATTATTAGCCAGCAGCTCACTTAAAATAGGTGGGAGAGGCTGCAAGGGGTTCCACAACAAAGTGACTCCTCTCCTGTTCCAGAGAAGATGACCACATGCAGGGCAAATTCTCCCCTTTTATAACCCACATGGTGAGCCATTGGAGGGCTCAGAGGCTGGTGGGAAGCTCTCCTCTAACAGACTGTTCACAGCACTGCTCCCAATACAGCTTGGACTTGACAGAGGTCCCAGTTTGACCAAGACAGCCTAGATTACAATTAAGAGGACTGAGAGAGAGCAGTGAAAAGCCCCAGTGACAGGCTGTTCACTGCAGCACATAGAGGTAGATTTCCCCACAGCCCTGACAGCTTCTGCTGACAAATTTAATTGTTGAACTGGCAGTGAGTTTTGTTGCTGGACAGTCCTCACCCTCCTGCCCTCCAACTTGTTTTACAGAGGTGTTGAGGAAGCCATCAGAACTGAGTCAAAGGCTTCTTCACACTGACAAATAGGTAGCCAACAGCTAACACCTTCCCTAGCACATATTCCCTTGTTCCATCACAGCTAGATGTCCTAGTGCAAAAAATGTGCAAAGGTGGCCCCAGAATGTTCTGCCCAGAGCCAACACAACATAACCCTCCCTCCAGCTTGCATCAATGCCACTGAGTTACCTATAAGCTCTTCTCTGTACATGATCCTCCTCGGAGCCAAATCCACAGCATCCTCCTGTTGTCTTCACTTTGTGTTGCTGCTGTTTGCTTGAAATGATGTAGCATCAACACAAAAAGTTTGGCCCTGTGTTTGATACTTTGGCCTGTGCTTGGGAGGCTGGGACTGCTGCAGTCTTCAGGAAATGTGCCCCACCAAAGTGCTGATTGACTGAAGGTGTGCAGCAAGCCATTTCCTGGAGAGGACCAGGCAGAGCAGGGGGAGCTGTGTTCAGCTGAGGAGATTACACTAGCTGGAACATGGGGTGCTAAAGGCTTCCTCAGGAGCACTTGTGTTTGGCAACAGACTAGACAGGGAAGGAAAGGAGAGGCACTTCCTAAGCTACGGTCTCTGGTTCACTTTAACACTGACTGTGGCATCTTGGCAAAACAAGGCTTACTGTAAGCAGCTGAAGCAAACAGGTCTGGAGTGAGCAGCAGAGGAGGTCTGCCAGGCTACAGGGAGCACTCAAAGTAAAGCAAAGCCGATAACTGAAGGGATTGCCTGCACACACTCTCCCCCACCTTCCCCACCAAGCGCCAAATCTCCCTTCTGAGCCTAGTGCCCAAGGCTGTAACTTTTGCAGAGCTGAATGGCAAGTTGATCTCAGGAGCCCCCTCCCAAGAAGAGTCACTTTTTGTCCCCTGAAGCAGAATCCTTTTGCGATCTCATGATTTGATAGATGGTTTTCCTAAAGCGCTGGTCCCGGCTCAGTCTTTTGGCCGCTTCTTTCAGCTCCTCGATGTTTTCGGCTTCTGCATGCGAGAAGATGAAGGACTGGGACTGTTTCACTGAAACAAAAGCAGCACAGAAAGGTCAGCACACTCCATCAGGGACACAAACTCAATCAGGGACACAAAGATAAAGCTTCACTAGAATTCACGAGCCATGTGACCAACATGACTGAGCCTAATTCAGCCTGTGATTAGGCATTCTGATGAAGTCATATTTAAGTATGTTTTTTAGGGGCCCAGGACCATGACAGAAGTTTAGCTTTCAACATATATAAAGAACTGGGCAACAAGTCCACAGGCTCAGTGGCTGCTCTCTGGGAAAGGAAGCTCCAAGTAGCACAGTGCTCCATTCTACTACCGAGGAACATGAAATACAAACAACACCTGCAGCCTTGCTCGCCCTGCCAGCCCCATCAGCACACATCTGCTCCTGCAGGGTAGGGAGGAGGAGCTGCCCGACACCTACTGTCGTTCCAGGAAGCGCTGGTTCTCCGGCAGCGGAAGCGGCAGCTCTTGATGCGGCGAGTGGCAGCCTTGTGGATGTACACGGAGTTCTTCATGATCACAGGCATCTTGGCCTCCAGCTCAGCGTTGCGGATGCACTCTTCAAAGAACTCTGGGGGCAGAACGCCACTGTCAGAGCGATGGGGTGGGATGAGCCAGCCACGAGGGACTGCACTCGTTATGGGCTGGGCAGGTAATGATGACCTTCACCAACAACCATCCATAAAGCTCCAGAACGTCATCAGAATGAACATTTTCAACGTGACAAAAACCTCCAGTTCCCAACAAATGTATAATCAAATTTTAGAGAGACCTGCAGCCATCCATTCCACACCAGTAATTCCCACAACTGCTCATGATTCAACTGCCAAAAAAGCCTGTGATGAAACTTCTCAACTCTGAAGCCTTGCTCATCATACTTTCTTTGAAGGACTTCTAAAACCAGTCAAGTCAAACTGGGAAAGGAAGGTGTAAGGAAGGTGTTGGCAACATCAGCACAGGCACACATGTCCAGGCTATGCATGGTAAGGGATTTCTTAATAGCACAGCAAATACTAACACACAGTTACATATACTATAGGCTCCAAGAAAAGCCCCACGTCCAAACTCTGATGTTATTCTGCTCTGATCTGCCACACAAACTGCTTTTCCTGGCCCATTTCCCCTCTTCTGGTCTGACCAATGTCTGTTGTGCCATTCCAATCTTGCTATCTTCCTGCCTGTTGCTGGTCTCTTGCTGTTCAAAGGCATCATGTGCTAATGCGCCCAAATTCTTCTATAAAGGGCAGGGCAGAGCTGCAGGAACCACTTGGAAGGGCTCAGGCAGTCTGTGCTGGGGCAAGGGAAACATTGCTGGTCCCTTATTATCTCTAGTGCTCTGCTCATCAGTACATTTTTCACTCTTTTGAAGAAAACATCCCCAAAATCTAAGGTTGGAAATATCAGGAGACGTTCAGTATCGGTTATGCCCTGTGAAGCTCTCACTTGAATGCTGAGCTCAACACATCCACTTTGGCTCTGTTTTCTTACCATGGCTCTTAGCCAGTGGGATGAGGTTCAGAATCATGCCTGGTTTTCCCAGTTTAGAAATCTTATGTAGAAACTACCGAATAATACTTGTTTTATTTAAATATATATAAATTATATGTATGTGAATAGATATAAATCTATTTATACATGTATTTATTTACCTAACAGTGCTCAGAATACCACAGGACTTTTTGGCTTTTCTGTATTGGCCCAGTACATCCACCCTTCACTGAAATTAAGCCTTAGCTGTAGAGACACAGCATCTTCATAACTGCTCTCCCTGCACTATAACCTGAGCATGGAAAACAAGCAAGACTTCACTCAACTGAAGCTGCTAATGTCAGTTCCCAAGCCTGACTCAAGCCAAATGCCAGGGTAATGCCTCTCAAGAGAATCCAACCCAAACAACCAAGAAACAAACAAACAAAAACTCCAGGGATAACCTGTGGAGAACACGAGTCTTCCACCTGACCCATGGATTGCAGTGCTGGGCTGATGCTGTGATGCAGCTCTGAATAAAGATCCAAACTTCACCTCTGGGTCACCTACCAGCACGTTGCTACAGCAACCAAGGGCCTCCTTAAACTGGTGATATTCTTGTAACCAAGGCTGAGAAATAAAGCCTTGAAGGGAATCAGTGGATTCCTTATAACTCAGACCTAGTCAGTAGTCAGTTTTTATAGCTCTGCCATAGCTTCCCTCTTTGATATTTTGGAAAGTATTTGCTCATCTCAAGGTTTGTTTTCCACCCAGAAGAGAAGGCTGGAATAATTTCAGCCTTCTTTGAGAGGCTGGAGTAATTTCAGCTTCCTCTGAGGGCAAAACACTAACTGCCTGCATTGCACATTATGGCTCCTCAAAGGGGAGGTGTACAAGAAGTTGGGAGACCCCATTTATGTGCAGGTTTGCTAATTTGGAATCTTTTTTTGTCTGGATGATGGGTAGAAATATTTTCTCTCTTGAGTTTGCTCATCAGCAGAGAGGATGGATGACTAACTTACTTCTCAAGTTACTGACATCTGCTTTCATCTTCTTCTCTTTCTCCTTGTTGCAATCCAGAGAGTTCAAGCCTTGCTCCAAGCTCTGCAATGCTTCCTCGGCTTCTCTCAGTCTCTTCTCCAGGTCCATGCGTACCTTCACCTCAGCCTGAGGAAGAAAACAAGAATTGCTGAAAACCAGCTTGTTTCTCAGGAATCACCCTGGTAACTCACAAGGCCTGTGAAGGACTCGCCATGGATGAAAATGAAAAGACAACAGTGATGAAAATCCCTAGAAATATTGCAAGGCAACATAAAACTTGCTCCTCATGTCATCAGACAGAATCTGAATTTGAAGTCCAGACTATTTTAGTAATTCTCCTTTACTCTGATTGAGTTTTTCACAGTTTTCCTCCCATTGTATAAACCATATGGAATCAGAGATGGTATTTCAACACATGAATTTGTGCTAACACAAGTGCTTGCATCTGAGCAGGAACAGAAGGACATCATTCCAGCTGAGACAGGCTTGAGAGAAAGGCAGTCAACTCCCACAAAGGGGTGTACAGTGCTTAATTTCAGAAACAAAACACAAGAGAAGTTAGAAATACAGTACTAGTTTAGCAAATGAGAAAGACTACACATCTCAGGTCAACTTAGCTTTAGTTTGGCCAAGTAGAAAGTTACAGGATAAGAAAATATTGGAAGTGGAGGAAAAGGAATAACTCAGCAGGTTTTTGGACAAAATATTTGTATAAGGAGGTTGAGTGTCAAACAGCCAATTAGTAACATAACCTTTACATTATTTAGATTTAAATAAAATAACATACTTTATCCAGTTACCTTTGCATAGATTAATGTATTGGCTGTTATGAAGGAGGGCTGAAGATTTGAAAGTCTTAAGATTGCTTTTCTGAGCACAAGTGAGGAAGGAAGATGTCTGCTCGGTTCTGCCATGTCTGTATTAGCATTTCTTTGAAATCATCTTTATTTTTGATTGTGTCTACTTTCCTCTTTTACTTTTTTTTCCTTCTCTCCATCTATAGATCATGCTTTCACAATAGCAAATTAAAAGACTTGTAATGAATTGATTAATCTGGCTTCAGAATATGAAAATAAATAGCAGTGCTACATAGATATAAGATGGCAATTTCATGTGTTACCACGGTATCATAGTAGCTTTGGGTAGGAAAGGACCTTAAAGATCATCTCATTCCAACCCTTGGCCATGGGCAAGGCTAATTTTCACTAGACCAGGTTGCTCAGAGCTCCATCCAACCTGGTCCTGAACACTTCCAGGGATGGAATATCTACAACTTCTCTGAGCAACTTGTTTCAACGCCTCGCCATGCTCAAAGTAAAGAATTTCTTTCTAAAACCTAATCTAAATCTCTCCTCTCTCAGTTCAAATCCAATTTCACCTGTCCTATCACTACAATGTTCTGGTAAAAATTCCTTTTCCAGCTCTCTTGTAGACACCTTTAGGCACTGGAAGTGCTTTAAGGTTTCCTTCTCAGAGCCTTCTCTTCTCTAGGCCAAACAGCCAAACTCCCTCAGCCTGTTTTCACAGGAGAAGAGGTGCTCCTCCTCTGGGCTCACTCCAACCGGTCAATGTCCTTCCAAAGCTGGATGCAGCACTGCAGGTGGGCTCTCACCAGAGCAGAGCAGAGCAGAGCAGAGGGACAGAATCCCCTCCCTCACTCTGCTGGCCACGCTGCTCTGGATGCAGCCCAGGATACAAGTTGGCAATATGAAGCACCGCTAATGGAGATTTGTGACCACCACGTGAAAACTAAATAAAACCAAGAGTTTGGCTTGATAGAGAATCGCTGGAAAGAGAAAATGGAAGCACTCTGAGCCCAGGGACAGCAATATACAACACATGCAGGGGATACCTTGAGGTCTCTCTCTGCCTGCTGTTTCTCTGCAGTCAGCTCTGAGAGCGAGTTCTGCAGCGCTTGTGACTGGGAAGAGTAAAACTCCCGCTCCTCCTCCAGGGCTCGGGACCGCTCCTCATTCTCCTTCATCCTGGTGCAGGCACAGCAAAGAGACATGACCATTCCCACCCCAGCACAACTCACAGGAAGGACAGGAGCTCAGTATTGCAACGGGGCATGCTCAACTACCTGACTGCCCAGAGCAAAGAGCCACTAACAGGAGTACTGTGTGCTCCATTCCAATGACACAGGCATTGCTGGAGAAAGCCAGGTGGGCAGTTCTTGAATGGAACATGCTCAACTCCCAGATGAGGCCCAGGAGCACCAAGCACTCCTTATGGACAGGCCATGAACACCTTCACATGCCCAAGTCCTGGTTTGAAAGGAGCAGGCCCAACTGGGAGCAAGTTCAGCTGCCCTGCCTCACTCTGTCTCCTTTGAAGGATTTGTACCCTGAACTCCTGCCATGGGAACCAGACAAGCTTCCAGACTTGTCTGGTGCTGGCAACCAAAAAGCAAGTCAGCAGACAGCCACGTCATTTGGCACCACTAAGCCTGAGCAGAAGTGTCCTCCTTCCCCACTTCACCTTTTCTCTGCCAGGAGTTTCTCCTGCAGAAGTTGCTGCATCTTCTCTTCAATCTGTCGCAGGCTGCAGTGCAGTCCCCAGATGGGGCTTTGCTCCTTGCTGGGGCTGGTTGGAGGTGGGACCTGGTTCTCATTTTCTTCCAACATCTCCAGCATTTGTTGTTTTTCCAGGGAGAGCTCCTTGAAGAAGGACAGAGATTGTGAATACCAGCTCAGGTTAATGTTCCAGCTCCTGTTCCTGCCTGGTTCTTCCTTACTGAGTCACTCCATCCTTACAGCCACATGCCTCATTCAGGTTGAACACAGGAATAACAAAATATGGGTGTCATTTCATACCTGCTTCATGGGGAGCAAGCCTCCAAAATAGTCTTTGCTATGAAGGGGTGAACCAGCAGGCTCCTTTGTTGTGATATGCTGGTAAGGACACAGCTCAAGGACTGGAACCTTGTGCTTCCCAGGAACCAGTGCTTCCCTGCCTCCCCTGCTCAGCTTGCTCCTTAGTGGGATCTGGAGGCACCCCCTCTGTGGTACTTCTATCTGCAGGCAGTAGGACACATCACACTGTTACCTTGTGAAGTGTTCAGGGGGCAGTTAGGGCAGGAATGGTGCTTCCATAGCTTTCCAGTTCTTTTTTTTCATAACTGTGGGCAAGGAGAAGAGCTCAAAGGAACAGAGTTTTTGGGCAAACTTGCAGGATCTGACACAAACATTAAGGATAATGTTGCAGCTTCAGAATGCCAACTGTGTGGAAATTTCATAAAAAACATACATTTAGAAAAGACATTTTCCACAAGTCCACCAATAAGGAAAGATTTTAATACATCAAGACTCTCTCTCTCCTAGATTCCCATGTGGTACATGATTTCCTTGGGAATCATGCTCCCTTCTGTGAACAAACAATGCCCCTCTGCTGCTTTGAATTCCACCAGAAGGTAGGGAGCTGCAGTTAGAAAAAAAAAATGCTGATCACAGACTTACAGTCATGTTGGCTGGAAGGGACCCACCAATAGACTCTTGTCCAGCCTGCTGTTCAGAGCCAGTCTGTCAGCACAGCAGGATATGGTCAGCTGTGGCTGTCTACAGTCTGAAAATAATCCATGGTGAAGGCTCCTCAGCCTCTCCTACTGCCTGCCTGCCTGGTGAAAATTCTCTCCCTAGTGTTCCACCTAAGCTTCCTAAACTGCAGCTTATTATGGTCATTATCCTACCACCACATCACCTGGTACTGCTGAGAAAATCTTGGTTTATCTGCTCTCTGTCCCATCCTCTTCTGCAGGGGATATGGTGTTCATATGAACCTGCCAGATCAGCTCTGGCATTAGCAGATGTTGGATTCATTCCATGGGACAGCAATGCTTTCAGACCAAAATGCTGTCCCTCAGAGGGGAGGAGCAGTCACTCACCTCCAGGGTGTTCTGTAAGGACTGTGTCAGGCTTCGTAACTCTTTCTTTTCTTCCTCCACTCCTTTAAGGGAGCGGGCTGTGAGCTCCAGCTCCCTAAAGAAGCAAAAAGGGTGACAGCTATTGCAGGGGAACAATAGCCCCACAGACCACACCCTGACTGTGCCAGCTGTGGGTCTTATGGTCCAGGACCTGCAACTATCAGTTGGTATAGCCAGTCCTGGAGAGCCAGGAGTTTGCCAGGAAGCATCACATCCTGCCTTGGACACACTTTGGGCATCCAGGAACTTCACTGTGCCTCCTGATCATCAAACCAAACCCCACCCAACAGTTACTGTGCTTCTCCAGCAAGGGCAGAGGTTGCAACTGAAAGAGCTCAGACACGGCAGTCACATCTAAGCAGAGCCTATGAGAACAAAAATGGTTTGCAAAATCACACTGACTTTTCTGAGATGTTTTTTAGGGAGAAAAAAGGAAAAAATAAAAAAGAGGATGATAGCAAAAAATGCCCTTGCAGCACTCAGGCATCTTGGATTCTTCTATTTCTAAATACATTTGCTGCTCATATTTTGCACAGTTAACTTTTAAAATGACAAAACTTGTCTTGGTGAGGCAACATCATCATAAATCCATTGCCGTTCAGCTGATGGTGGAAAAACAGATCCAGGTGTCTGGACCCCACATGGCTGCTCAGTCAGTTGAACAAACTGCCTTTCTGAAATCTTCTCTTGCACCTGTCCATTGCCATGCTACCCCAACTAATCTGGGGTTTGCTTGTGTCCCAGCAGCTTGAAATTAAATTGCTGGAGGCCTGAGTGCCAAACAAAACTGAGCTGTATTCTGCTGGTCACACAAGCAAATAGCAAATGCAGGTAAAGAGCCCTCTACCACCCCTGTTTTGGTCAATGTAGCATCTCCTTCCTGTGTGCAGAGGATAGGTGGATTTGAGTGCTTTGGTTCAGCAGCACAGTGGCACTTCAGCCCACGTGGGAGTTTGTGTCCTTCTCACCGTCTGATCTCCTCCTGCTCCAGCCGCAGCTCCCGCACCACCTCTTCAAAGCGCTGCTTCTCCGCCTCCAGGATCTGGTTCAGACGCTCCAGCTCCTGCTCCAGGAGAGAAGACAGGAAAGTACTCTGCCAACACAATTAGGAGAGGCTTCCCTCTTAACAATGCCTGGGACTTTTAACATGGCATTTAACCTAAGCTGTGTAGAGCTGCAGGGTGTCTGATTCCACCACACTTTCCTCCAGGGGCATTTAGAAGGCTTTGAGGTTGGCCGAGGATTTTCAGACATCCAAAAGTCCCAGGCAGGTTACCAAGCACCTGGAAATCCCAGACATGCCCCCTGCACAGGTTAGCTCAGCCACATATATAGAGAAGTCCAAAACTCCCTGGGAATGCTGGTCTCACTTGTATGTACCATTTTTGGGCACCCACATGTGCAGGTACAGAAAAGCCAGACAGCCCAGAATGCAGCAGCCCCAGAATTTCTGTGTCTAAAGTGTGATACTTCTGCCAGCTCAGCCGTTCTTCCCACCCCCACTGGGGCAGGGAAACACAGACCATTGAGATACAGCTTTGCACAGATTAATCAGCCTGTTACTATCTTAGTGCTGATAAAACCATTCTTAGAGAGCACCAAATACCACAAACTGTCCTTCACAAAGTGAAACAGTCTCTTCCCCTAGTCTAGAGGAAGCAGTTGTACTGAGACTTACTGCAGATGGAGAAAGATAGGACCAAAATTCAGCAAGGGTCCCTCTCCCAGTCAGGTCCCCTTGCAGCCACAGCTGCTGTGCAGAACTCCTGCTACAGACCCATGCCAGTCACAAAACAACATTGGCACTGGATAAATTCATAATTAGACTCTTGCTCCACAGGGCAGGTACACAGTTCTAGCTGCTTTCCCAACATATTGCTCTGAAGCCTTCAGGCTCCCAGAGGGTCAAACCACAGCTCAGTGAGCTCTACACTCAGTCCTTCACAGCACCAAACTCCTTCAAACTAACTCAGCCCCATCTGCTCTTTGTGGGCAGTGGAGTTACTGTGCATGGCTTTGGAAGAGCAGAGCTTTGTTCCAGGATCTTCAGACAAGGTCATCTCCCTCCCTGTGGCTGTGGCTGTGCAGCAGGCTGCCTCACCAGAGGGGGATGTCTCTCCACAAAGGCAAAACTAGCTTAGCCCTAAGCAAGTGTCCGAGACACTTTTGGATTTTAGCTCTCCAGAAATGTCTGGGCCTGAGAAGCCTTGGTCAGCATTGCCATCTTTTCCTAAGGAGAGGCAACAGTCATTTTGGATTAACTGGAGATGAGCATGAGGCACTTTGCAAGGGTGTAACATGGTGGTCTTCATCCATGCAGGCTTTCCTACAGCATAACAGGACAATCCATTTGCACAGCTATCCTGCCATGACTTTATGATGGTGCTCTAAAAATCGGTATAGATTTGGATCAGTAAATATAAGGATGTACTACTTTTATTACATTAAGCAATTATAAGTTAGGAATAGTTTGAAAAGCAATTATAAACTTGATAAAGCAAGTGGAAGATGTCCCTCCCTGCCCATGGCAGGGGGGCTGGAACAAAATGATCTTTAAAGTGCCTTCCAACCCAAACCATTCTATTGTAAGGAAAACTAAGGTATAATAATCATATCTAAGGGAGTGCTCTCTTGACTTTTCCCTAGTGCAACATTTATTATTCTCCCCATCTCTGTTGTGTCCAAAGAACAAACCACACTGGGTTTTGGGCTCTGTTTCTCACAACAGTATCTCTGTGCTAGAACAATGTTTGTTTACTTGCTTCCCACCTGTAGAGAGGGGTCTTAATTGCCACAGTCTTCTTGAATCTGCCAAATAACAATTATGTAATTCAATCCAGTGAGTATGAATTTCCTTTGATCTTCTCCTCTGGTCCTCATGGAGACATAATCACAAACCCACTGCTTGGAAAGGAACAGAGATACACCTCCACAACCCATCTCATGGCACAGGTCTTATTCCTCTCTTCATCCACAGGGCCCAGAGAGTGGCTGGAGACTCTTGTGCCTCCACAAGCCTCTCTCCTTGAACACTGACATGCCTTCAAACCAACAACTCCCAGCCTTTGGCAGTTGAAGGAAATTGGCTTGTGATGAACTCACCTCTTTTTGCTCTCTCTGCAGACATAGCTCTTCTGTTTCTTCCATTAGTTTATCTGCAAGCACGCAAAAAAAAGCCCAAACACAGAGAAAAGCATTTCATATCCTCGGGATATTTACAAACAAGAAACACTGACTTTCTGAAGCTTGCAAATGCAGCATTCCCTATCCCTTTGTGTGTGTCTGTCTGGGAGGCTCCAAAGGCTGAGATAGCACTAATGAGATGCTCTATAACTTCCCTCCTGCCAAATAACTTATTAAACTAAACAACCATATTACTTTGTACTCCTTCTAAGGTTTCCTCTCAGTGTTCTTAAAGAGCATTAATAAACCATCCTTCACCACCCTCTAGCTGAGACAGGAAAATATTCTCATCTCTGCTTCACAGATAAGGAACAAGGCATAGAAAGGTCAAGTGAGTGCAGAGGGTCACACAACATGTAGCAGCAGCCAGTTGTCTTTCAGCTCAGTGCCCATCATCCTCTCCTTAGCCCTCTGGGCAGCACTGCCAACTCCTCACTGTAACCTTTGCATCGTAACCAAGCCAGAAATCAATCCCTAGCTTAGCCACACAACTTGCTCTTGTCCACTGACCACACACCCACCCACCAGAGGCTGTGCTGTGGTCCTCACCCTGCAGCCTGATGCACCTGTGCTGTGCCAGGCTCCAAGCCCAGAGCTCTGCAAACCCAGGCAGAAACACTCCTGATGGCCAAGCCTCGGGTTTAGCTCTCAGCTCTGCCACCCAGCTGCCACAGGAGCAGGGGCAGATTGACTGCAGCACTTTTCCTCGTGTCAGGTGAGTGGGGTGCCACTGGTTTCCCTGGTGCTGAGGGCCTGACAAGGCTACTGCTGCTGGCAGGATTACTGCAAGCAGGGCTCCTGGTGCCAGAGCAATAGTGTTACATTACCAAAGCTCTGCTGAACTTTCTTTCCCACTCTCTCCCTCTTCCTCCTGGCCAGAAACCAGCACAGATGCACTGTAATTACACAGAGGCTCTCTCACCTTCCCTCTTCTGCCCCTCCTGGGGGGCCCAAGCCCTGGACTTGATGGGCTTCTGTAAAGTCCATGTCTGACAGTGAAATCTGGATCCCAGCTGGGGGGAAGATAACTCAGTGTGGATTCAAGAAATTCCCCAGAGCAGTGATCCTCCAGAGAACCTTGACCTGCTTTCAGGAACAGTGCCTGACCTCAAAGCTTGACTGCAGGATGGACACAGATCACTGAAGGTAAGGCTAATGAGGCAGAAGCCTTAGCACTTATATAAAAATAGACAGTTCCTGTCAAAAGAAGGTAACCATCTGTGACAATTGACCAGCTCTGAATGTTCTTGTCATGCACCAAAGAACCCAGTGAAATACATATTTTATACTCCAAAAATCTCCTGTTAGCCACAGAATGTGTATTCCTCTATTCCTCCATCACATTTTCTTTTATCATACTAAAGACCTCTTTAGTCTTTTAAGCCCTTTAGTTTGCCCTGGTGTTTGCAAAATAATGTTTTGATGAAACCTTCCTGTTTCTAATTTTCCTCCTGTTTCTGTCCCTTCAGGTGCTCCTCTCAGCATCCCCTGTTATTCCTTGGTCAGGTGTGGAACCACTTCTCCCTGCCTGCCCATCCATCACCTCACAAGTGTGAATGGTGCTCAGATGGACAGAATGAACATGCCTTGATACTGAGTTATGATCCCTGTTACACGTGAGACCATACTCTGAGATCAGCCCTGACCAGCGTGGGTGCAGAAATGCAAAAAGCTCCTCAAGATTCCTCCAGTGACTCGATGATTAGGAGTAGATACCATGATTAGGAGAAGATACCATGAGCCCCTGCTCAAGGCATCACCAGTCTGGAGCAGCCAAATTTCTGCTATCTTGTTTAAAGCAGATAACTCTCCACACAAGTCACTGGGCCCACACTTGTGACGAGCAGCCCTGAGGTCAGAAGGTCTGTCAGACCTGGGGGATGCTCTAACTTAGAGGGCACCTGGGCTAACACAGCTGCTCTCCCTTGGCTCTTGCTATAGGCAATGCAGGAAAGAGAGAACTGGACCTCCCAAGGCAGTCAGAGCACCCAAAGTATCAGGCCATCCAGAGGCTGGTTCCTAAATAGGGGACTGGACTACATAACCTACCTTTCTTCATACCTAAATTATTTTATGTTCATCTAGAGCAATAGTTTCTTCTCCACTATCTACAGAGAGAGCACTGACAAATTAGAAATTGCCATTAGATACCTCAAAAAAGCCCATGTAAATTCTCCCACTTCCAATATGAACAGGGTCAGCAAACACAAAGATCAAGTAGAGCAAGACCAAAAAAACTCCAGCCAGGTGAAGAAAACTCATGTAAGAAAAGCTGTGACCAACCTCAGCAGTATCAGTGCTGTCTGATTCAGGGAGACAAAGGTATTGTCTGTCTGCCTGGGAACAGCTGAAAGCACATCCAAACCTCTCAGGGGTGGCAGATGTTTGTACAGAAGGGCCAGGCAGGACTGCAGCATGTTGGGCAAAGCACATTCCTCCTCCATGCTCCACACAGATGTCCAGATCCCACCTTAACTTTTGCATGTTTTGACTCTCTTCAGACCTGAATTTCAGCTGCTGACTACTCAAATCCAATAAAAACCTGTAGCTGCTTGGCTTGACCACGCTGACAACCCCAGGAAAAGCAAAATTACTATTTTGGCCTTTATGGCTTTTTTTACTTTCAGAGTTTCCTACCTAAATATTCCTGTTTCTCCTTGGCCAGCTGTAGTCCTTGAGCTTCCAGGCTCTCAATCATGGCTTCTCCTAGCTGGGCATTCTTCCAGGTCCTAGGGAGAACAGACACAAAGCAGGCAATGTAAGAGAGCTAAGTGTCCCTCACACTAGGACAGGGGACTCAGCCTAGCAAACTAGCAAGGAATTCAAACAGGCAGACTCTCATCAGCTGGGACCATGATTCTCTGAAAGTTTTCTCCACAAATGAGTTGGAGAAATTTCCCTGGCATTCAGTAATTTTTTTTTTTTATATATACATGAGCTGTATGTCAACATCTCACAGCAATTCAAATGTATTTTTTCCAGTGTTTTGGAGATTTCTACACTGAGCTTAATTTTAAGGGCTCTCTAGACCCATCCACAGCCTCCAACTGCGACTGGAACCCTTTAAATGACAGACTTTAAAACTAGATTTTAGCTTTTAACTCTAATAACTTCCCACTGCCAGCGACGTTGTCTTCTGCAGCCTTTCCAATATTTTGCTGTTGGAGTCACTCTTCCCCTTCAGACTCCAACCATCTATTGAATCCTTCCTATGGCCTTCTACCTTCATTCTTTCTGGTATCCATCATCCATCCTGGGACCAATCAATCCCTCCTGTGCTAAAGCTGTAAGCCACTAGCACTTGGTGTCCAGCCCCACACTCTGAGCCAAGGGCTTTTTCCTGACCATGAAGAACCAGAGACAAAAGCCAGACAAGATGCTGGCAAGTAGGGAATGTTAAAGGAAGCAGGCATAGTCAAAGAGCACCTTGTGTTATTGTAGGACCATTGGCCAGAGAATCTCAAGGTCTCTTAAACACTTTATGAAGCCAAGCTAAAAAAAGGGCCTGTGGAGCAGATACCCATTACTGATTGAGTTGACAGACAGGATAGGCTTTAATACAGATGTTAAACACCAAGGACAAGGACACACAAACCAGAAATGGAGTTTGCTGCTCACTTCTATTCATGTTTCATTAGGAAAAAATATCTACACATATAAAATGCAAAACATTAAAACATACATAAATTTGATTCCAATCTGTTTATATAGATGTGCATACAGGAACAGCAATTCTTGCCCAGAAATTCTGCCTTCTTTGTTAAATCCTAAGGGATCTTACTAATATTAAATGTAAAGCTTCCTGTACCAGGCCTCCTTGTGAACCATTAGAAATTGCAGCTTTTTGGAAACTGTTTATTTGGCAAGCTCTTGTTTCAAGGCAACCTGTACTTTGTCTCTTATAAAAGCCAGAAGAATAAATTAAACACACACCACCCCAGGGACCAGGCAGCTCACAGCTCCAGCAGCCCAGGCTCCTTGCAGATAGATGTGTTTCTTGTCAGCTAATGAGGATATTTCTAAAGTGCAGAGGAAATTAGAACACAAATTTAAAAGGTGCTGTTTTGCCCACAGGTAGACATCTTCATCTTGAGTGAGAACATGTGGGTGTGAATGTGTTTTCTCACTAACATTCCCTGTTACAGGATGAATCTGATCCCAGAGAAGCAAACAGGTCAAGATGGGAGTGGGGGGAACAACAGAGTTTGTCATATGATTATTTGGAGGGTTTCAAAACATCTGCAGCCTTTAAGGTGTCTGTTTATAGATTCACATTTTCAGTGCTCCCTCCCTTCACCTGGCAAACAAGACATTTCCCTGTCTGTTACTCAAAGGTTACTACACCCACTGCTGTGTGACTTACAAAATGCACTTGTATCACTGAGTAGCATTTAAGCTTTCATTCCTCCATCTGCTGGAACCAGTGCCAGTGTAACCACAGCTACAGGGAGCTACCAGGCTGTGATCTCAGCTGAGGGGCAAGCAAGGGCTTTTTCTTATTTTGTATTTCTTGCCAAGTGAGTTTTCATCAGAAAAAGCTACACTGCTTAAAGTATTGGAAAGCACAGGGCCAGGAAGGCTCATGAGACAAGTAGAAAGCCCCTGTCCAGAACAACAAAACAAACCCAAAGCTGTAGAAAATCTCCATCACATACACATCTCAATCCCTGTCTGTTCCAGTCCTTTTGCAGCACTGGGAATATCTCTTTCACTGTGGCTGGATTTTACCTTTCTTGGGAGCACCCAAAGCCAATTTTTGGAGGCACTTTACACTTGATAGTCCACAGGAAATAAGTACTATGTTCCTTTTTTTCTCCCTCACTGCCCACCAAGTTTATATTCTACCAGTTCAGCAAATGCTGCTGTGGACAGAGAGAAGTTATGTGTACCCCTCTCCCCTCTTAGCAGCAGCAAAGCCTCTCTGAGTGGGAAGAGAGCCTGGGAGTCAGGGCTTTGTGCATTTCCAAAAAGCTTTCACAATCTGGCAAGTGTGGTAAATCCAAGCCACAACACATTAGAAGTGTGGGGAGACCATCAGTGCCCCTCTGCATAGAATGAGCCATTTGCCTCTCAGGGCAGGAGGCTTGGAAAGGAGTGAAGAACTGAAGGGACCACTGAGCACACTGTGGTGGTGGAAGCAATACCCAGCTGTGCAGGCACATACACATAACCCACCCCAGATGGAAAGAGGCAGTGGACAAAATTGAAACAAAGGACAGAGGATATTTGCCAGCCTGGGTTTGGTTTTCCTCTTTTGCCTATTTCCATATCTCAGTCTATGGAATCTGGTTTGGGGTTGAGGGTTTTGAGTTGGTTTTTTTTGAGGTTGGTTGTGGGATTTGGGGTTTTTGGTTTTTGGGGGGTTTTTTGTCAGCTTTAAATAATGGTGAAAACAGCAGTATAATCACAACTAAGTGCTGCAGTGCCACCAGCAGAACAACCTCCATTTAGGAACAAAAGGATATTATAGCAGATTGCTTAGAATAATTCAACTGTATTTTTTTTATCTTTTCTGTTCACTGCAGATCAATTTATTGGCCCATGCTGGCCTTTCTGAGTGCTGTTTAACTCCCAACCTGACCCATTAAATCACATAATCTGTGGTTTTCCTCACATGCAGGCTACCATCAGCACTGATGAGACTGGCACTGGAGCTGCACTTCTCTGATGCAGGAACAGAAGCAGAGAGGGGAGGGAAGGTGTCTCAGGCAGATTTTCAACTAGGTGCAGGTGGTCTGCTGTATGGCAGCAGCCACTTCCAACTTCTGTTTTCAATGCTACTGCTGGAATTTTGAAACATAGACTAGAGGAAAGGCTGGCTTTGTGATAAATGCAGCAGTGCAGGGCTTACTTGTGAGTACCCCTCCTGAACTGAGCTGCCTTCCTCCTTCCCTCCCATACACGCCTGAAAGATGAACTTGGTCCCAAATTATTGCCCTTGGCAACAGCTGAGCTTAACATTGGCAAAGGTAAGGGCAGACCTGTGCTACTCAAAAACCTCCAAACTGTTCAAGGGCTAACTCTGTGTCTGTCACTTCTCCCCTGCAGTGGCAAGGCTGCTCGTGCCAGGTGGGGGGCAGACCTCAGCCTTGGCTCTTGTGTCCCATGGGACTCCTGCTCCCACAAAACTTTGATGGACAGCTTTGTGTCACAGTTCATACACTACCATGGAGGCAACAGCTTGCCCCAGCACCAAAGCCAGGCACACTGTGGCAGCACAGAGCCTGGCTCGGGCTGATCCACCATAACACTGGGGTCCTCATTAATTACAAATCAATGTTTTGAGCCTCACAACATTGAAATTAACTGAGATATCACCTTAGCATGTACACATACATGCACACACTGGTATTACAAGTTAAACACCTTTTGTCCCTGCAGTGGCAAGAGAGCACACAAGTTGTAATGCAGCCAGGAAGGGCAGAGCAAAGTGCTCATTGCTTTAAGCCTCATAGCTGAATGGTAGGCTCTGCCCTACAGACCCAGGAAGTTTCTAGATCTCATTTGGGAAAGTCAAATCCCTGTTTAAGTGTTATCTCTTCCTGCATCTGCTGAGATTTAGAAGGAGCCTGCTTTTGCAGGACAGCTGCTCATTGCACTGTCAGGCTCCTGGATGCTGGGGGATTGCAGAGCTGGAGGCCAACAAACTGCAAATCCCTGCCCAGGATTCATTCTCAGCAGAGTATGAACCAGTACTGAATGCATACCTCAATCAAGCCCTCTCACCCCTGCAGGTGGGCTGGAAATGCTTTGCTAACACTGCCTCTCCCGGGATTTAGGCTACCTCCACATCTCAAATTGTTTTGAGAGGCCAAATCCTGCTGCTGCATGGCCTGAGCACCCTCAGATCTGGGCAGAAGGAATGCACACCCCACAGACAGAGAAGTGCATCACAATTCCTGTTACTGATCAGTCCTGCTGAGGTCCCTGCTCGTAGCAGGATGTGGATCCACATGGGCAGCTGCTCACTATCTTTGTGCCTTGCCTCTTCTGCTCTAACTTTACCCCAAACTCATAAAGAGAGGCTGTCTGACCCCCACTTTTGTCAAGCCTGCAAACCTTGCTTCCCACACAAAATGGACCAGGAGGGCTCCTGTTCAGCCTGGGTCCCACCTCTCTGAGGCAGGGAGAGGGACAGCAGATGGAACTCAGTGTATCAGCACTCGGCAGATGGCAGCCTGGGGTGGTGAGCAGAGAGCCATTCTGCACACACACTGCACACCAAGGCAGGAAGCTTTGCATCAGCTTTAGAGCATTCCCATTTAGAGAAAGGACGGGTCCAGGAGGCCAGTGAAGCTCTCACTGGTTTTGAGGTGCTTGTCTGACTCCCCATAGCCCCTCTAGTCAGGCTTCTTCCTCTTTCTTTATCCTTTACACATCTACAGAGCAGATCAAAGCAAATAAGGAATAGAAAGAAGCTTACACTTTTCCAGACTCCTGTAGCATCTCCAGCCACTGAGCCTGCTCAAACTCTGATTCGGCTGCTAGAACAATGTTACCCTGCAAGAGGGGAGGGGAGGGGAAAAAAACCCAGATTAGAGAGGCTGGTGCCTTATGCACCTCTGTGCACTCATGGCATGAACTGGACACAGCTGTGGTGGGAGAAAGCCCATCACAGTCTTCCACCTCCACAGGAAGCATCACACAGGAGCAAATACGACCTAGGCCTACCACATGTTGGGAAGTGTTCACATGGCAAAGAGTCACAGCACACTGCCAGGGCAACATGAGCTCTAGGCTCCTGAGAACCTGTCCACTGGTCTGCTAATGTCATAAAACCTGGTGTCAGGAAGTGCAAGTTTCCTTGTTGGTTGTCAAAGCAGCAGCAAAGCCTTGAGGGGACTTGGGATGCTAAATCACCCTTGCTGTCAGGATAGTCTGTCCAGAGGAGGTAGGCATACCTTGGTGGGGAGGGAAAAGACTGCCCATCCAGCTCTGCTCATCAGCATTAACCTGTTCTGTGGCGTTTGGAGCTTTTTAGAAGAAAATAAATCTACTTACATGGAAGTCTTCATGAGAGATCTTTATGGCATAAGGCATGTTGGCCTCTTCTTTGGGCTCCACAATGCAGCCTCCCAGGGGTATGACACCCTGGAGATAAATCAGAGCACTCTAATCAGTCAGAAAAATCAAGTATAACTATCAACTAACCAGGAGCTGAACTTTCACCCTCAGTCACTTTGTGGGCCCCTGCCCTGCCTTGGCTACCCCAGGAGGGGCAAAACACACAGTTCCTGAAAAGCAGAGGGACTCTCATCACCACCAGGAAACCCTCAGCCAGTATCTGGAAGAAGGTAAGGATGGCAGTCCTGCCTTCACCATGGAGGGAAAGCTGTTAGCTAGCACATGGAAGCAGAAACTTCATCAAGGAGGAAGTGATCTCTAAATTGATTCAGTGTGGTGTCATGAGAGAAGCTGAGCATTTATTACAGTCACTGACAGCAGTCAAAAGCCCACGTGTGCTGTGTGGGGCAGACAGGCAGCTGGCTGCCCCTCACCAGGATGGCTGAAATCAGCACCCTTGGAGCTCGTGTGCTACATCAGCCTCCAGGGACTAAAAACAACAAAAGCAGGCTCAGAGCACAGGGACCCCCGTGGAGCTCCAGCAGAGGCCACTCCTCAGTACTGAGGGCAGGTGGGTTATCAGCTGCTAACAAAAGCAAGCACAGGTTAGGAACAAGAGGCAAACAGATCTCTTAGCCCCACCATTGGCTTTGCCAACAGGATTTTTATAGCCACAACATTAGTTGATTACATCATGAAAACAAGGGAATATATCTACTATCAGGTAAAAGAAATTAGAAGTCATATGCCTGCTGAGTCATTAAATATCCTGAAAAGTGGAATAAAATCAAACTTGTGGTAATGCAGGAGGTTGTAGAACTAGCAAACCAGGAGGCAATGATGAATATGGCACGGCTGAACAGGACAGGTAAGAAGAGATGTGTGTTTTGGAGGGGAGGAATTGTGAGTTTTTTCAATTCCATACTCAATTTCATTTCACTGCCTTGGGGAATTGTAACACAGCTTCTTCTGAGGCTTCCCTGGACCTGTGAGATGTCTGGGACTTACTGGGACTTACCTCTTCTCCACCTGCTGGGCCTGTGGAGGAAGGGGGAGGGAGTTCTAGAAACAGAATAACTCCCTCCTTGTGCAAACACTGCTCACCTTGGGATGGATATTGAAGTATTTATTGCTTTCAAAGCTCTTCTTCTCACTCTCAGCATAGTACAGCAGGAAACTTTCCTTAATGATGAAGAACCTTTAAGAGAGAGAAGGGAAATACATTCTGGTGAAGTGGAGGTTGCTGTTCACAGCACAAGAAAATCTCCAGCTAACTAAAGCTGCTTTCTGAGCAGAAGAGTTTACTGCTCCCACCCAAGTCTAAGGTAAGGTGCCTCTTCTGCTCAGAGCCAAGAGCTGGTGCTTAGCAGTGAGGGCCAAGTTCCAGTACTCTGTGCTTGCAGTTCACCCCAGTTTACAGACCAGAGCTGAGGGCAAACCACAGCACCACGAGCTCACGGGGCACTGGGACAGCACTGTGTGCCCAAGGCAGGACTACAGACTTTTGGCATCTCTACATGTGCACACTCTCCAGCTCATGTGTTGAATTCAACCTATTGGAGAGAGCTGCTCTTTTATTCAAGGGTCTCTCACAAGGGCTGAGACCAACTAAATGCTTATTTTGCAATCTGCTCCCTGCCACCCTCCACCCTCCCATCTCAGCATAGGCCAGAAGGGAAGTGTTTCCTCTCTAACACAGAATCACAGCCTAGCATCCCCAAGTGACTCTTGAGGCAAAAAATTGGCCACCAAAGCACTCAGGAGCAGAAATAAATTTCAGAGATATTTTTAAGCAGAGCACCTGGCAAAGTCTCCTGTCGCTGACCTTCACAACAACACAGGAAATTGAATATTTTTATTCTCATATGTGTAGCATTAAAATATGCCTTGTTCTGCTCACTTAGCCTTAGGTATGCTCTGATGATCACTGTATAGCAGCCACAAAATATCACAACTTCTGTAAGTCAAACCTCTAACTTACTGGAGCATGTCCTCAAAATTATCATTAAAAGAGTGCCACCTTTAACTTATTAGGATTTTTGAAATGCCCTGGGAGAGTCCCTCCTCTCTTCAAAAATTGAGGTTGCACATACTCTGCAGGCAGTGGTACAGGGGAGAGATACCTGACTTAGTTTCAGTTTGGTCTAAAACTCTGCAGCATGCAAAAATTATGAAGAGCAGCTGAAAAAAAATGGGGACAAGTTTAGTAGGGAGGTTTCAAAAGAGTAAATGAAAAGGAAAATGTGTTGTACTGTTCTGTACATATTTTCTGGCATGAGAAAGAGGGATTTGGGAAGACAGTGAAAGGCAAAAAGGTGAAAATGATAAAAAATGCTTTTTTTTTTTACACTTCACAAAACACAGCTGTGTAAATCACTTTCATGCAGTCCAGAGGACAAGAGATCATGAGGAAACTGGAAAGGATAAGGCATTTCTGTGAATAATAAGAACATTCCCTGATATCTCTCCTGTTTCTAGGAGGGAACAAGGGGAGACCTCTGCAGGCAGTGCTGCCCACTTGTGCAGCCTGGACATTCCTGCACCCTTCCTTGAAGCCAGCACTAGTAACACAGAGGAAATTGCCAAATGCCATGGAAACAGAGACCATAGGCTCTTGGGGCAATATAAAAATGCAGAACAAAGCTAAACTTCTGAAAGTCTTCAGGAAGCTCAAGCTCTGGACCTACTTTGTACCTCTCCAAAGTGTTTAAAAGTGACAATCATTGAACAGGTGCATATTTACATCCAGAAATCTTCACAACATACAAGCACCAGCAGCAGTTATTGTTCCCCAATTTTTTCTTCTCCTTGCCCTCTCATCTCTACCTGTTCAGAGGTGGGGAGAAGCAGGCACTTTGCTTCCTCAGCAGGACACATTTGATACCCTGGAAATATCGTGGTTGACTGTCCAACCTCACCTCTTGTTCCTGACTGCAGCCTGACAAAATCTCTCTAAGCAGAACAGCAGAACTCAGTGCAAAAATCACTCCTCTCTGCTGAGCTTATTCAGTTGGTAGAGGACTGAAAAGGTGCCCATTCACAGTGCAGCCTGTCCAGCAAGTTGTCAGAGCAGGAGCAATTGCTCTTCCACCCGGGGGACCATCTCCTGTCCAGCCCAGACTCATGTTCCAGTGCACATCCCAGAGGAGCTGCCTCAAACATTCCCTCAGCTGGGGAAGCAAGGTGGGACCCTGCCCGTGGTGACTGTCCCATACTCAAACTGCTCAACTCTGAGACACCTGCCCAGTCAGCAGAGGCACTGGGCACATCTCTGGGGGACACATTTCTGATGGAGTGGATGAATCGAGGTCCCACCTCTGTGCAAAACAAGGATGGCATTCTCAGATCTTTCAGATATTTGCATTAATGGCAAAGGCAGCCACAACCCCTGCAGCAGGCTCAGAGCTGACCCTGGCCAAGGCAGACATCAGAGACCTCCAGAGAGCAGACAAGGCTTCTTCCTGGTTCCTCCTGTCCACATCACTTCTGTGAACAGCAGCCTTGTGCCTTCCTGATTGATTTTTCCTTGCACCTCTGGTCATTGACTTCATAAGAAGGTTTTCTTTCTGTAGCTGCATCTTTCTGTTGTCTCTAACTCTATGCTTAGTTCAAGGAGGACTTCATTTTTTTGAGGGAAATATTGCCTTATTTGCACAATAAATACAAAAATAACATCTTAAAAGGACAAACCTGCCTGCCCAATGGCCTGTGCTTGGTCCAGTGAGTCAGAAGGAGCCAGATACTGTGGGCACAGTGATGAGTCTAGAGAGGCCAAAAGTCAACACACCACACAAAACAGAAAAAGTCTGCTCATCACTTTGGGCACTCTTTTCATTCTGACTAATCTCAAGAAACATTTGCCAGACAGGTAAAGATATTGATCTGTAACTCTGTGTGATTTTTTAATCTAAATGTTAACCCTCAGTTAAAGCCAGGGTTTAGTTTGTTACATACTTTTTGTTGCTCAGTGCTGATAATCTTCATATTGTAGATTATGCTCCAATGGAAGCCAAAATCAAAGCAAAAATAAGAACAAAACATAGCGCAAATCTCTGAAAATTGATGTCTCTCACAGATAAATGAACTTTTAGATCCCTGACCTCACAGATGTGGAAAGAAAATATGGGGATTTGGAATGAAAACATACAAAATAAGAGTTTAAAAAATAATAAGAACAAAATCCTACTGCAAGTAATGAAGGAAAAACATTGAAAATCTGGTTAGCCTGTGGACATAATGTATTTATGCTCAGACCATATTCCCTCATCTATCCTTACCTAGAAAGCAACACCTGAGGAACCAAGATGGTCACTTTAAATGACCTTCAGGACAAAGTCTCCATAGAACAATCCAGGGACAATTGATGCAGCATGGGGAAAAGAGGGATGAAGTAAAAGAATAGAAGAGAGAGTTACAAGATTCAAGAGCAGGTTGAAGACTAAAGCAGCAGCCAGGTGAGTAAGAGCAGAAAGGGAAAAGAGGGCCAATGGGGAGAGACACCCAGAGACTGTGATTAGAGGACTGGAAACACTGACCAGGTATCTGAATTAGGCACAGATGTGGCAGCAGAAGAAAAGGGAGTGCTGTAAAGGCATGGGGAAGAGTTTGAATACAAACAAGAATTCAAAAAAGAAGCGATTTAAAAACAGAGCAGAGTTCAAAACCTTGGAGAACAGCAGCAAAGGTGTGAGAGGTGAGACAGGCTGGCACAGCCACACTCCACAGGCAGCACAGGTAATACAAGAGCCATTCACGTGGTCAGCTGCTCTGGTCACCCACCCCTGCTGCTGGATCCTGCACTAAGGAACCACTGAAACCACAGAGTAATTAAAATGGAATAGCAGAGGAACAGTAACAATTTGAGTGACTCGGATGTAAAGCAGAAACAACAGCTCTGTACTGGAGAAACTGAGATACCTGATCTCTGCGGAATAACTGCTCTCTCTGTGTCACAGAGGGCTAATGAATTTAATTAGCTACGCTTTGTACAAGTTTTTGACATGACAGTGGCCCAGATGAAGTAGTTACACTATAAAACTGCAGCAGTCTCCCTGGTCCTTTATTCTGATGGTGTTTCTCTGGGCCAGGAGCACAGGCAGCCAATACCCCAGTTACTAGGATCAGCCCAGTACTCTGTCCCCTGGGACAGCTCAGGAAACCGATGGGCAAATGATCTTTATCAGCATAAAGATCAGAGTCCGCAGTTCTGCCGCTCATTCTTCCTCTCCCGACAGCTCCCGGCTCCCCTGCCCGGCAGCCGGAGCACGCCCAGCCTGGCAGGGAGCGGCAGGAGGTGGATGCTTCCCGCCGGCCCGCGGCACAGTGGGAAGTTTGCAAGGACGAGAGGGAAGCACACGCTGTCTCGGCAGCCCTGTGCTGCACACTGCTCTGCAGCTGTGTGATTCCCAGGGGGCTCTGAGCAGAACGCAGTCCTAAACAATCATCTTTTCCATCTGTCCTCTGACCGCAGCGACTGTCAGTAGCCACTGTGGAAAACAAGGTTACTCGTGCTCCACCTTGCTTTTCTGACTCTCAGCTGTTCACCAAGCAGATTCCCCCTCCTGGCACTGTCCCACTGAACCCCAAAGCCTCAGACATGGATGGTGACAGTTTAGAGCCTGACATTTCTATATGGGACTGGGATTATTCACAGTAAAGAAGGATGTGTCACTTCCATCCTGGAAAGCTACAGCACCCTATTCATGCCGTATCCAGGGTGGGCATGCACATTATGCATTTCACTCCAGCCTCCCTGCCAGGCTGATGCCATTACCAGTGAAACTTCTGTAATAGGAGTGACTAAATTGCTTGTTATGCATTGGAAGGGAGGATGGGGTGGAGTTGTTCAGAAGAGGAGGACCATTAGTCAGGGACTGAGACTATGATTTTCCAAAGCCACTCCAGCAGTGACCCAAGCTTACACTGGTCAAAAGCACCAGTAAACTCAGGGGACAGTTGCTTCTCTGTTGGAAGGATATTACTTTACAAGGACAGAAAATTCTCATTAGGAACAGAATTTCTTTTCTTTAAGAGATAGGCACTAGGATGCTGCTAATGGCATTTCAAAAATCAAGTTCTGAAAGGCAGTATGGTCAGGAGTCAGCCCTGGCACGTAAACACAGCCACATGGGTCCAGCACCAGAAGCATCCAGCCCACTCTTGGACAGCACCTGAGGCAGCACACAAATATTTGGGCTTCAGAGCAGACCACTGCATGGGCAGAAGGACTGAAAATGCTGCAGACAGCTGCCTCAGGCCAAGTTCAGCTGTCCTCAGAGGTGCCATCAGATCTAGCCCTGACTAAGACAAGGCTCTGCTATCCCTCCCTGTTCCCTGCATAACCTCTACTGCTGTGAAATTCCCAAACCTGGGATTTCCATCACCAAAGTACTGGACATCATGCCTGGACACTCTTTCCCTGATCTGCTACTTAGTCAGATTCCATCCTTCTCTTAAACAGTTGCTTTTCCTCTCAGTTTCTCCAGAAGCATTGCTGCTACAGCCACATGAATGGGATCAAGCCAATAAATATCCTGTATTCCCACACAGATACATCTTCAGGGCTGATGGCCTGTTGAGATCAATCCTCCCCTTACACACAGTTTTATCTCCCATATCTTGGAAAGACTTTCCTTGGGACTGAGAATAGTACTGTTGTCCAAGATTTCAGGACAAAACCTACATTTATCAGAGATCAGATCCTCAACAACATCAAGCAACAGTTAAATTTTTTTCCTTAATTTAACTCGAGCGGGAAACATCTCCTCCTCATAAAAAAAAATTGCACTTGATCAGCTATGTGTTGCTAGGCATGGGAGGAAAGAGGGGGAAATGAATTAATTGCTCCTTATCTCGCCGTAATGATTTGTCATAATAACGTGCAAGGTTATTTTACTTTAAAGCAAGTCTCTCCCATGATAAAACAAACAAACCAACAACATGCTGTTCCTCCTGTTGAAGTCTTTTTACCCCAGTACTCCCTTCCTTCCAAACCCTACAGGTCCTGTGTTCAACTCTCACTGACCTATGTCTGGTCCCCCAGGACCCTCAGCTGCTGTGCTTGCAACTAATCTTCCATATCATCCCTGCCCCACAGACACCTCCCCTTCTGTTCCCAGCTGCTGTCACTAAAATATTTACCACTTGCCGAAGATGGGGGTGACTTCTAGGAATAGAACAGCACTAAATAAATAATGACAGAGGGAGCAGAGATGAGCCATTTGCCTGCAAGAAATTTTTATTAGGGAGAGCCTTTTAAGAATGTCTCCTCCATGGCAAATTACCTTCCCCTCTGTTATTCTCCTTTTCTGTAACACAGTCACATTAGTTTCCAGACATAATTCATTTATTTATCAATATCTGGGAGCTGAGTAGGGAGCATCAGCACAAATTCTTTTCTGGGTGAAAATAAGCTGTTCTTGGCAGGGGAGGGAATAAAACTCACAGGTCAAAGACTGCTACAAATACAAAACTGCTTCCCAAGTGTGGTTTTTTTCAGGCTATGCCACCTTCACAGACTGGGCAGCACTAAGGCTACTACAGAGAGCAAAGCTGAGAAAGCTGGCTTTAGAAATGGATTGTTTGTATTTACACTGCAGACTGCAGCAAAGAGGTACTTACTCACAAAAGGCAAGTGCCAGAGATTCAGTGATTTGCATAAAGAAACTACACCCACTCTAAACTTAAAACTGACCCACTAGAGCATTCTTCTGTCCTTGGTTAAAGGTTATAAGCAAATCTTTCCAGCTCCAAACTTCCTGGCTGCTGAGAGACAACACACAGCAGCTTACAACTCCCTAACGCCAGATGGGAGAGAATTCAGAGCCACCTTCTCCTCAGGGAAGAGTCTGCATGTGCTGTTCCAAGCATGCCGTCACTGTCAGGCACACAGCAGTGCTGGAGCTGCTCCACAGAGCCCTGCAGACCACACACATGCACATGCAGACCCACATGCAGCCAGCTCAGCCCTGCCATCTCACACCCAAAAGAACAAAGTCAAGCAGCTGAGGGGCAAAACACACGAGCTGACTCTTCCTCTTTCGTGAAACTATCATAATTATCCAGAGGATGCAGCTAGTCTCTATTCCCACCCTGAAGGCACAGAGCACAAGGTCTGGACAGATAAAAAGAAGAGAGCACAGTGGGGTGCCACGTGTGTAAAGCAGAGTCAGAACAGCAGGGAAGTTATGCCTCAAGGTTTTACCCCCAGCCTCTGCCTGGCTGGCTGCACTTGGAGAGTCAAGCATGCAGGCTCTTAACTTATCCCAGAACCCTCAGGCTTTGTATTTCACCCGAGCATCCCTCAGCAACTGTGGCTTACCTCCTGGACCATTTGGCTGACTGCCTCCCAAAGGGTCTCTTCCAGAGCACACCATACAGCTGCACTTTGGTGCTGATGTCCAGAGCATCCGAATCTGCCTGTTCCATGGACGGAGAAGGGGACACAGAACTGGATTTTGAAGCGAACATTACTGATGGATCTGGTTCTAACTCCCCCTCTGCGTGGCAGCTCAGGGAATCCGATTAAATGCAGTGAACCAGCAGGACGTAACCAGCCCAGCAGACAGAGAGACTGGGCTTTGGTTTGAATCAATAACTTGACTGCTCAGCACTCAGTCAGTAATTCTCTCCCTGATGCACAGATGAGGAGAGTTTTCTCATTGCGTATTACTTCCTGATGCATTGCAAACAGCACACATCCCAGCCCAAGGGAAAAAGAAGAGTGAAGAGAGTCAGACATCAGAAACACAGAGAGGCAGAAAGAGCTCATCAGAAAGAAAGCTCTCAGCAATAACATAAGCCAAAATACCTCTGCAGCAGAGCCAGCTTGGAAGGTTATTTCACTCGACATTGCAGCACTCCATGCTGAAATTAGGGCAAGACGGATGTTTTACTGACAGGCATCTCTGACACATATTCCCAGAACCTTGCGCTTGGAGACAGGCTCTTCTTATCTGTCCTGAGGAAAATTGGGGCAGAGTGAGTGGGAGCCAGCAAGTTCAGTCAGACTCCCTCTGTCATTGGGGAGGGTGAGGGGGCCTTGCTGTGCCAGCCTGGCACTGCCCACCTGGGGAGAGTTCACGTGGCTGCTGGGTTTGGACTGGGCAGTGTCCCTGCTGCACGCCTTGCTCTGCCTTAAAGGGCCATTGCTGATCAAAGCTGGAGCATAAAATTCTGCCTGCCTTCATGCCTTGCTGCATCTTGGAGAGGTGGCAAGAACAGCCTCTGCCCTGCCTCTTAGGTACCAGCTCCTTCTTGGCCCCAACATGGACACATAGCAATATGTCACACAGCTCAGGTAAGTCCATGTTCATCTCCTGCTTAGTACTCCCACAGCAAGTTTTTTAATCTGGTTCCCTAAGTCCTTGTTCCTCTCTTGAAACCCTTTCTCCCTGCACAGATACAAGCACAGTTCTCCAAAAGAACTTGTCTTTTGCAATGCCCACAGGAAAGCAGATTAGCATCATATTGTTCTTTACTGCATCCTGCCTCCCCCCCAGGATTAGAATTTAGGGAAGAATCCTAGCTGCTAAAGTATCTAAGGTTTTGGGATGTCATATAGTCAATACAGACAAGTACATGCTGTATGGCTTGTGTGCCACAGATGCTGAGGGTCTGCTCCTGATCTAACCTGTGCCATCCTATGTGAATCGATTTCGATGCTGTAATTGCCGGATGTCAGCCCTTCCCAACACAGTTGTTCTGAAGAGACACAGTGCAGACACACTGGGTCCTTTCCCATCCCTGATCAGAAACCTGGGGTGTGCTATAGGCCATGTCACACCACAGCACATGGGCTCACTTAGCTTTATACACTCAGAGGCACTTGCAGAGCATCCTAAAGAGAGGAGATGCAGACAGTCTGCCTCGGGTTCACAGGCTGCATTCAGGATTAGAGAAATTAGAGATGCAGGTCCCTGGTAAAAGTCACAGCTGATCAATAGATGAGAGTGTCAGCCAACTCCATGACTTGTTACTTTCTCTCAGCCTGGCTTTGACCAACCTTTTGGTCCCAGACAGGACATGTCCCACCTCAGAGTGACACTGAGGCAGAGGGTGGAGAAGAGAGCAGCAGACACTGCCTCCATCTCACCTGAGCTCTAACTCTTGAATATAACACTGCATTGCAGAAGAGAAGCATTAATGCGATAGACACCATTCCACACACAGCACCAAGAAGGAAATACTGCTCATAACCAGGAGAGGGAAAATTTTCCCTCAAATTATGTTGCACAAAGGGTAAAAATAATTCTGGGCCCTAAGGCCTCACTTTATAAATGTGCAGTGAAAAGCCACAGAGCTCCCATATAAAGATGATCCAGTGTCTCTGCCACTGTACTGCACCAACAATGCAAAGATCTGACAGCAGGGACCTGCCATGATGAGACAGAGTTTCACCCTTTACTTATTTTTCTTTCTTTCTTTCATTTTTGCCTTATACAGACGAAGAGAGTAAAGAGGTTTCTAGCTTTGAACATCAAAAAGTGGGATTTTTTTTTTCCTCTGGAGGCCTCTAAGACAAGCAAGGCATTGAGTAATTACAGTAAGTTCTTTAAACTCAACAGGCCAGGGAAAGAGCAACTTGCTTTTGACAAGTGACAGGCAGTGCTAGGGCAGTAGACAGCAGCAAAGTGAATTTTGTAACTGCTGGTGTCTGGACACAGTAATTTGTATTAACAGTGGCTCTTTTAACATCTCCTTTATGTGTGTACTAATCTAATGAAGGGGAAGCAGAGCTGTACATGTTTGAGAGAGAGCACTGGACCTTTAATCAGAAAATCTTTCTTTGGAGCAACAGGCTACACCAGTATGGCAATTATTTTGCTAATATGTTGTTTTCAGTTTTCCTACGCATCAAGCCAATAAAATTTTGCTAAAAATAAAACATTTGAAGCAGATAGCAGTGCAAACTACACAGAAATAACACTTCTTCACAGAATATCCTCAGTTGGAAGGGACCTATAAGGATCATCAAGTCCAACTCTTAGCCCTGCACAGGACATGCCCAAGAATTACACTATGTGCCTCCATCACAGGCCTCCAGCTCGAAGATGCTCCCTTTCAGTTTAAGGAGACACATACTGGCTAACTTCAGCTGCTCAGGAAGCTTGTATTTTTACTTTTTTTTAAAGTGAAAAGTTATGCCTTCATGTTCTGGGCAGCCTTACAATACTGTGTTATGCAGAAGAGCACAAACTGCTTCTTGGGCTGGGGCCAGTAAGTTGAGACAGATCAGAGCTGCTGCAGAGCTGGAGCGATTCAGATCTTACCTTCCAGTAAGGTAGATTCCCTTTTCTTTCACGGCTTCTGATAGGTTCCATAGCCATTCTTAACCCTGAGAAACATTAGCAATTCTGGGAGGTATTAGAAGGTACCTGAACAATGTGGAGAGGTTAAGTCCAGCTCCAGTTTCGTTTATGATACATCATTCTTGCAAAGACAAAATGTCACATGCACTCCTCAGAGTGATACCCCAGCTTCCTAGGTGCACAGCTCCGTGCAGAGGCTATTTTAAGCAGAACAACAACAACTACCATCAATCTAATTCTAGGGAGATACACTAACAGAGCATGTTTCTTTTACACAATTAAATTTTCAGTGTCAGATGGAAAGTTGGAACTGTTCTGCAGAGCTCAAATAAAAGTTACGTAGCAAATGGCATTAAATTCAAGTGCCACTGTAGATTTGCAACCCCATCTGGTATCACCCTTACAGATGTATAAGCCCATTAGACATCATCCCTTGGTAAAAATTACATGGTGTCAGTGACCTGTTCCAGCCAAAGCCCTTCACCAGTCCCAGCCCTTCAAATGCACTCAGATCCATGCTGGACAGCCCAGGAGACATAATAATCCAACTATTTGCTGTGGATATAGTGCCACTTCAGGAGACTTAGAGGAAGACAGAAAATAAAGTATCAGTTTACTGAAGCAAAGGGATTTGATAGCAAGCAGCCAGCCCCACACCTTGGCTTTTGGGAGGTAGCTTTCTCAGGAACTGACACCATGGTCAATGACTATTTCTCTCAGCATGAAAAGAAGATAATTTAAAATTTTTTTAATCCTCTGAAGAGATCTCTTCTGGAAGAAAAGTAATATACTCGGGTGTTTTGTTTTGTTAAACAAAGATTTCTGTAAAAAAACATTTTTCAGAATACATCAGAGTGGTCAGCTACCTTTGAAAGCTTCCTCCAGAAGACAGCCCACAGGCTTCCTGCAAGGCACCAGTTTTTCCCCCATCAAGCCTAAATACCACAAAGTGATCACATGGCTGACAGACAATGCTTGGAGCTTCTATAGTTAAATAGGCTGCTTCCAACCAGCAACTTGCTCAACAGCAGAGTAAATACAGCTCTACTTGTTTTCTTTCTTTCCATAGGTTATGAATGCACTGCCACAGGCCCCCTTCCCTTCCTTTCCTCCCTGGGGAAGGCCAGTGCTACATGCCTGCAAACCACACTGCTCCAGCAGCCCCAGCCAGCCAAATCCCAGTAGCATTTCCGAGGATGTGGGAGAGTGCAGCAGCCACAGGAGTGCTACTTCCCACAGCAAGAGGAGTGGCTGAACATCCACACACAAGGACAGGAAAGAACAAACCTTCCCCCAAGGTTTTCTAACAGCGTTCAGGACTGGTGAGTTTGCTGTTTGGCACACACACCACCTCCATTTCTATTTACCTTTCCAAGTGCATGTCATTTTAGTTATATCTTAACTAAACATAATTCCACTCAAGCCCCAGTGTGACAGCAACAGTAGTTACCAAGGACATGGCTTGACCAGGTGACACAGCTGAGCAGCAATGGCTTAGCCAGCCCTGCTGGAAGCTTTCTGCATAGAAAATATCAAAGTCAAGTTGAGGCCCACCCATGATTCACTTGCCAGGTGAGTATTGTGGGACATGTAAAGGACAGCTCATTGTAAAGACTTTTTTGTCCTTTGCGCCTTGTAGTGCCCAGACATTCAGAGATCTACCAAACATGAGACAAGGTTCAGAGCAGTTCTTCTGGGGGAAGCTGCAACTACTTACTCAGTCCTGTTAATTTTGAGCATAGAAAAAGTGTTGCCTTTGTAAGGAGGGCATGGAAGCACCCAGTTCAGTATCCCAGGGCTTAGCCTCCAGACCTGGCAATGTCCTTTTCTGGCTGAGGTTGTCATGTGCAGGGCCAGGAACTGGATGACCATTGTGGGTCTCTTCCAACTCAAAAATATTCTATGTATCTAAGCATGTAGGGCAGTAGTTTGGGTACCATAGGCAGCCAAGAAAAGTCCTGCAAAAGAGAAAGATTTGTCAGCATTTCCTTGGCAGAATAATGGAGGGGGGAAATGTAATACCTCTACATATTAAGACAGGCATACAAGCAGAGAACCACCAGCATGTTTCAGATCTGACAAAACAGTACAGCAAGAAGCAAATGAGATCCAGGGTTGCCCATTGTGGAGAAACACACTCTTCAACTGTTTCAACACTCATCAGTATATCTGAATTCTCCAAGTTTCCAAAACCATGTTTGGTGCTGGACTTCTAATCCACAAGGTGTTTCTCAGCTGCAAAGGTTTCAATATTGATTGCAGTCCACCAACTTCTACTCACTTTGTTCCCTTTGGTCAAAAGAGGGAAAGAATTCACAGGCTTAACTTTTAAACAATAAATACGTATCCAGGGAAACAGAACTGGCCAACCCCCATTTTTATTTAACCTGAAGTTCTTAAAATGCCCTGCACATGCACAGAGACTACAATTCCCTTGCACACACTCAGTGCTTTCTTTACACATGCCTTGCTGTATGTGGCAAGGCCTTAAAAAGCAAGGACACTACAATTAGGACTTCATTGAGGAGTGGAAACTGCAGGGACCACATCAGCAATGTTCTTCACACCCTTCCCCTACACACTGTGCAATACCTCTCAGCTCTAGTTGTAGCAGCCTCCACTTGAAGTTTCTCCTTCCTGGTCCTGCTCATCCAGCCAGCCACAGCAAGGTCAGGACTCCTGCTGTGCACAAACACAGGGCAGGCACAAGACACCTCTTGCCACCTTCCTACCCACATTCTCAAGCAGTTATCTATGTGCAGAGGCACAAAGATCTACTGCTGCCATCTATCACAGCAGCAGACCATGACAGCTCTACTACAAACCCTGCAATGTTGAGGAGAGCCAGCAGCCCGATGAAAGATAAACTCTCTGGCAAGCAGGGACATTGAAGACATTGCTCTCTGCAGCATACAGCAGGCTGAGGGCCATCTCCTTCCACTCTCCTGTGAGCCATGCTGCCACACAGCTTTTGTAGATGAGGCTTCTCTCTGAAGTTTAGGATTGTAGGGATAAACATGGAAAAGTTCCCAGACCCACTTCCTAGTCATTCACTTGTACCCAGTCACCTTCACGTGAAGCATCTGCACAGAGGAGGTATCAGGGGTACAAAGTTTGGTTCAAAATCAGCCACCTCTCCGTCGAGACACAGCAGAACATGGGAAATCCACTGCAGTCCTAAAACTCGACTCATTCTGACAGCATCACCCTCTGAGGGCAAAAAACAGTTGAGTAAGAGGTACAACAGTAAGAGTCATTGAGAGGAGAGGTAAAGCTTGTAAGCAGGGCTTTTAGCAGGCCTCTCCAACCCTGTATGACCACGAGTATCTCATTGAAAGTGTTTCTTCAGATAGCAGAGGCCCATTAACCTCCACAGACTCCAACATAACTATAACCACATCCCGTAAGTTAATTACCACTTCATATACTGGCTGGACATACAGATACAGAACATGCATTTACCTCCTAATAATTTCAATCTGCTTTTAGATGTTTCAAATACTACATAGCTTTGGTGTAAGTCAGCATGATACAGCTAATTTTTTATTAGGTCTCCAAATTTTTCTGAATGAGGCATTTTTTCTTCAACCCTCATCCACCATAAGGGTTTGTTAACCTCTCAACATCACAGACAAGAGGGAGAAGTGCTGTGATAAGGAGGGTGGAATGTTGTGCAATTCTGCCTGCAGGCATATTTGGATAAGGCTTGCACATACCAGCAGAAGAATGGCTTAATTTGTCAGCTGGAACAATAGATGACAGCTCATCATCTTGCTGCTGTGCTCATACCTAATGAGTCTCTCATAAAGATGCTGATGTACATTTTTATTTCCTTAACAAATGAAGGAACACTCTACAGCAATCACCAGGAAGCCTGCAACACCACAGCTCCTAAATATTTGTTTGTAGTGGTAACTCTTGTAACATAAATGCACTCAAAGCACTTCCTCACGTCTCCAAAAGGATTTACCACAGACTACAGTGATTAAGTCTCCAGTTACTGAGGTGACATACTTACTAAATACACTAAAAGAATGCTAATATACTGCATAATGTTTTACCATTAAAACTGAATTTTACTTGCCAAAAAACAGCACCTCTGTCTGGGAGAAATACTGGCTTTCCCTTCTTACTGCTTTACATCTGCTTGTACCAGCTTTAACAGCACCTCTGCCATTTGCCTCAGTTCCCCTACTGATTTTACACTAATCATATTCTCTTGTGCTTAAGACAGAATAAAGAGATTACACTCTTTCTTAATAACACAAAGTCCTATGAGCTACCAGAAAAATCAAAAGCAAGCAACCAGCTGAGAGGATTACTTACTGCTAGAGTGAAAGAGCTAAAACACTGTGTGACAAGATCTTAAATAAGTCTGTAGACAGCAAGTGCAGCAGAAAAACATAAATCCATTAATGAATTGCTTATGAATCATCTCCATCAAGTACTATCTCTTGAATGTATACACAAAGTTTGCAAATGCATACATCACTCATCCTGTAACAGCAACATTAGCCTTTCTCTCTTCTGAAAATGCAGGTCTAAAACACAAGTCCTGCTTACAGGGCAGCTGGAAAGTATGGAGGACATCTGTACACTATGTCAACTCAGCAGCTCTAAGAGGAATCTCATCAATGTACACAAATACTTGAGAGAAGGGTGCAAAGAGGATGGAGCCAGACTTAATGTTTGCATTTTGGGTTTGGGACTGACAAGACTGAGAGCACAGGATGGCATAAAGACAATTTCTTTTAGCTCCAAAGGGTCCTCAAGCCTTTTAACAGTGGTCTGGTGCAACCTTAAGCCCATCACCTCCTTGTTGCCTTCCAAAGACATCTCAGCCTTGCAAGCTCCAGAGATTTCCCTGGGGGTGCAGGAGGAGATAGCTTCAGGGCAATGCCCACTCCTGAACACTCTGTGCGAGACATGAGTTGCCAAATGCCCCACTCAAGCAGGGCTGTCACATCATCTCTGCATTAATACCTCTGAACACATTTGTAGCCATATCCAAATGCCCCTGCTACTCTGCCTCCCAACTGTGCACTTTCACATTCCAGTTTGCAGGAGGTGCTCAGACATCATGAAGAAAAGCAGCAAACACACTCCCACAAAAATAAAACATACTGTCAGCACCACTTGCATCCCATTTAAGACTGTCACTTCTTTCCATCAGAGCTGTCACAAAATCCCATGCAGTAAATGACAAGGCAACTCCAAAACACTGCACCTAGTAAAAATTTAATATAATAAAACAAATTGAAAACGGCAATATTATTTTAACCATTCACAATTAAAGTGGAAAAATTATAAGGCAGCCATTCATGGAATGATTTTGTGTACAAATGGTTTGGAAAAAAGACATTAAAATTACAGTTCCATACATGGAGTCAGGTAAACAGCAATGACCACACAATGTTTCTCCCTGGAAAGCCAAGGCTGCTAAGAGATATAAGAACAGTAAGGAAAAAAATTATTTTTAAAAGAAGTTTGATGTGAACAGGAATCTGAAATTTGTGATAAAGAATCCGATATTCATCATAAACTTTCCCACCATATTGCAATCACTCCTCCTCCTTCCACCCTCAGAAGAATGCAAGTACACTTCCCTTCTTTTTTTCCCAGGTCCCAGCACAGAATGGGAAGGGAGCAGCAGGAACATTTATTCCACATCATCTCTTTTCTGCAATCAGCTGGTTCCACATGGACACACCCACTACTATCAAAAGCTCCTTGAAGGCTCTGAACTAGTTCCTGAATAAATACATAGGTTTTCCTGGGCCTCTTGGGTAAGATTAGCCTTTTATATAATTCACCTGGAAATAGTTCTTTGTAGTCAACAGTGGGATTCTATGTTTAACACCCAGCCATCTGACAAGCTCCAACAATCAAAAAATCCTGTCTTGGTGAGACAGCTCTGCCATCCTTACTTGAGTTAAGGTCAGTGCAGCTTCAGCATCTGACACTGAGTGCTGAAAAGTAAGTATTTCCCTTCTTTATTTAAGGAACAATAAAAGCATTAGAACAGTAAGGAAAGTACCTGAAGACATGAGGATCAACAGAAACAGCTTTAGTCCAATTCCTATTGCCAATTAGGAAATCATTAACTGAAAAGAAACAGGCAAGGAGAATATCATGGATCTCCTAGAGGGACTTACAGAAGTGAGACATGGCTGGCACTTGGTTTAAGCATTTACCTGCTAGACCTACTGCCACCTACCCCACAGAAGAAGAGACAGGCAGAGAGGGCTATTACAGAGAGAGGAATTTGTCTGCACCAAGGTCTCCTGAGGAGTAGAAAATTATACCAGATGGCCCTGACTATATGCAATGCTTGGATTTACTGTGACAGATGGGGAGATAGGTAGAAAGAAAGGGCTATAAGAAAATGGACCATTTAGTTTAACTCATTAAAACACTCTGCTTCAGGAAAATAATCCTCCATTTGGTGCTAAAAATTTGGAAAGGTTTGCTAATATAAAACTTTACATTCTCCATATCAATATAACCAAAAGCTTCTTTAGTCACTGCCGCTTCAGTTACAGAATCGAAAATAATAATTCAACAGAGATAACAGGCAGCCAAAACAAAATGCTGTTACTACTTCTAAATGGGTAGAAGAAAAAATAAAAATCACAGAAGTCTTCTGTCACTTAACCAAATGCTAAAATAAAAAGTATGTTTTCAGAATTGTGCCAATGTTTTCATTCAAATTCCCTCACCTGCTGCTATAACTTGGCCTCTATACTTCATGAATCATTAAATGAGTATTACTATTTCAGATGGCTGCCCCAGAAACTGGAAACATGATGTGAAGGACAGGAAAATGGAAAGATGACAAGACCTCTCAGCAGTGGCACCTGTGATTAATATGCCAGAGGTTATGTCAGCAGTGAAATCCTGGCTGCCACATCCTCACCAATACACACGGATCCATGTAAAATGGTACTATCCACATGCTTCAGCTGGGAACAAAAAGGACCTCACCTCTGTAAACCACTGCTACTGTTATACACAAAGTGAGGCTGAAGGGGAATGTGGTCAGGATGTCAACTCCCAGGGTGGGGTGCATGTGCAACTGACAGGACAGTTCAAAGAATAAAAACTTACTGCTTTATGAAATGCAAGCACCTAGTGTTGCACTAAGCTTCCTCCTGATCTTGCAAACCCTCCAGCTTTTGGAAATGATTATGTGGAAATATTAAACATGGTAAAATATTGAGATTACCCAGGAAGAAGGTAATTAGGGAGAAATCAGGAAGACCAGAACTCTGGAGTAAACAACCCTGTGTATCACTTGCATGTGTTAGGAACCTGTCCTCCTGAACTTTTTAAACCAGTAACTTACTGGTTGTATTATGTATGTTGTAAAAATCCCAAACCCAAAACAAACAGACAAACCCATTGAAAAACACAGAGAAGAGGATCCCATCCACAGCAGTAATTTTGCAGAGGCTTTTCAGAACACAATATTGAAGGTCTAATATTAAAAAATGCTTCTTTAGGCCTGAAGCACTAATTCTATTTGAAAACACTGTCTTATGGGAAAATATGACTTCTAATAATTTTGCATTGATCTTATATAGTAAAACACACAAATGAACAAACACTCCTGGGAATTGATACCAGGTTCAATCCTGGGATAGATCCATATTGTTACAGAGCCAACAGACAAAGCCATCACTAGTCCAAGAGCCAGGCCATACCATTACTCTCTGAACAAACAGACAAACAGGACAATAACAAAAATGTAAAGAAATTATGAGGCACAATGGGCTGTGCAGTTTAAGTAATAAATGGCATGACTAACAGTCACACTCATTCAAATGGAAACAAGAAGCACTTCAGTTAAGAAGATCTTTCAAAACTTCAAAATTAATTAGAAAAAAAACAAGAAGAAAAAAGAAAAATGTATTTGGCAATGTTATCTTCAAAAAGTGCAGACAAAGTATAGCTTAAAAGGGATATAGCATTAAAAAGTTTTCCTCTAAAGAAAGAATTTTATGCTGATTCTGTGCATGTCAAACTTTCCTGATTTTTCAATGCACTACAGTTATTACAGTATAACATGTTTTGCATAAGGGAAATGGTGCCTTGGAAATCTTTTACCACTCCTCTGCAGTGACAGACATCAGCAATTGGCACGAAGTCCTCCAGCAGGTTCACTAAAACTAATGCTTATCAGTAAGAGGCAAATGAACAATTCCCAAAGGAAAAGCAAAATGTCTAACAGGTCCCCTGGGAACCCACCAGTTTGGTTTTTTGTTTGTGGGTTTGGGTTTTTTTTTTTTTGTTCAGAACTGCTTTAGAAACACTTTGTACTCTATCTGCACCATAAATATTTAACTAAACATCTTTTTTTGTTAGCTGTAAATCTTTATTTAGTGAAAAACCCACACAGCCCCGCACTGATCTCAGCAGTTCAGATTTTTGAAATGAGCTAGTAAAGTTCTCTGGTCCCTCAAAAGCTGTCTCCATCAGATTTCTACTCCTCAGAGCCCAAAAGAGCTCTATTTCAAAGGGCACTATGGGTATCTCTCTCAAGAGAAGCAGTAGTGTACCACAGTAGCCAATACGTAATTCCCAATGACATTTTTGGTGCTTAACACTTGACTGACTTGGCAGAAGACTATCTCCCAAGAAACAGTGCCTTTTAGAATTTATTAACAATTTAATAACAAATCAAAGCACTATTCTCCTTGCTTCTAGCCTTTCTCTTAAACAATGGAATACACTGCAAAACTCATTTGCACTTTCTTAATCAGCTGATTTCTTACTCTAATCCTGCACTTTGTCTACATAATTTCTTTCCCATCAAACGACACTTCTGTGACAATAGCAGTGTTATCCAGAGTTCCCAGTGCAGCCCATTTCTGCAATACAATTAGTGACAAGCATCACAAGGGCCAGTCCTGCTGCCAAGGCAATGTAGAACCGATGGGGGAGAGCCCCCTTCTTCATTAGTGACACTTCAACCTCTCACAACGCAGCCATCCTTGGGTATTGCTCTCAGCTGTGAAAGCTGAACTGCAGGATACTTTGGTGATTGCAATTTCGTGATGAGTCGCTATGTTCTTCCCTGCTCACCTTTCTTAAACTTCAAGTTCCATCTTCCCTGAGAATAGGGCCAGAAGTTACAATTAAAATAGCAAATGTCTTCAGAAAAGAAAGTTACATAGAATTTGTGTCCGGCTGCCAAAGTACATTTTGCTACACTAAAAACTTTCCCAGTATTCCTCATTTTGCAATCAAGATTCCCTCTGAACTCCATAAAGTGGATGGGATGAATGATGGGTAGAAGAATGATAAAGGGAGCAGCAGGCATTTACTGCTCACGTCTTATCGAGGAGGAGAACAGTGACATTTGAGCGTTTAGTGATGGTGTCCAATGGACAAAACTAGAGGGATAAGGCACCCTAATACCAGGGCTGCCACCTCCAGACGACTGAGTCCTTTTCCTCCAGTTGATTCAGGTTTGTGGCTGTGAGCAATTCCTCCTACTTCTGGGAGAACATGAACTGTGGCAACATACAGGAAAGTCCCAGCAGAAAACAGCATAGCAACTCCAGTGGCATTGACTTCTGAAAGGGCTTCTTTGCTGCTCTGAAACACAATGAGTAAAAAAAGTGAGAATAAGCAGAAGTTCTTCAATCAAATCAAATCTTCAATCAAATTCTCTCAGTATCCAGGCACAGGAAGATTTCTATCAAGTCTCATCTCACAATGACAATTGTTTATTTTGATTCTTTGTGTCTTGCACCCTTACATTTAGTAAGTGACACCCTGAAGTTGTGGGGGAGCAGAAAGATCTCCCCCTGCTAGTTATTTCACTTTGGACTTACCAAAGAAAAAATCCTTCTAAAAGAATCCTCAGAAAAGCAAAATAGTCTGCTGAAGCATCTTGTTTCATCAGCTCACAATCAACATACCAAACAGGTTTTGAAAAAAACTAAAATTCATATTTTAATGAATAAAATAGACACAAATTTTAGGGAGGATGCTTAAGACTGACTTTTTTCCTCCCTTTTTCTAAAAAAGGGGATCAAAGAAGATGTTGGCCTTCACATATCTGCTCCCCTGCTCTTCAGAACCAAGTCCCAAAACATCACTCCTTCAATATTTCATTTGTATGCAGAAGTAAACACACAAAACCTTTCCAGTATTTCCATGCAAACTTCATAAAGAAATGCATCTTCTCCATCAAAACTGAGCACCTGCTCACCTTCATAACAGGATTAAGATACGCTACACATTAGTAAATGCAACAAATTGCAAACCCACTTATATCAGATTCAAAATGCTTCTTGAACGCTCTCCAACTTTGGTGTAATCTTAGTTTTTGTGTTTACTCTCAGGTCATTTTTCCAAAGAAAAAGATATGTCATCTGGAACTATAAAACTACTGTGACAGCTCTGATGCCTTAGCAATTCTCTGATCTTTCTGAAGGGCAAAATGTAAACCCAAGCCTTGATGAGGACACTTCAAAAGAGTGTTCAAAGAGAATTCTCTTTTCTGTTTACAAACCCAAACCTTTTCTCCTGTTGTCTTTTGTACTGTAATGTCAAATATAAATCCTATCCAGCAAGTAAAGGATTAGCCCATCTTTCCTCTCATGCCTTGAGTTCTGTGAGATCACGTTATATCCTTTATAACACACCACAGCACATCACCAGCATGACAGACCACAGTTTGGAAATACAGGAGCATCCCAGGATATGCTATGAGAAGCAAAACATTTAATTTGGACAGAGATGATAAACTCATGTGTAGTGTCCCAGTTCACAGGCCATTTGTTGTACAGACCCAAGACACAATGATGCTTTACAGAGTAAAGCAAAAAGACTGTTCTAGCTGAGGACCCAACTTCTGACACAGACTTTGAATACAGAAGACCCCACCTGGGATAGTGGGGGAAACTAGAGATTATTTCCTACCTGTATATTAAAAGAAGAATGCATGCAACAACGCTGAAAATTACTTAATTAAACAGGCATCAGATAAAACCTGGTATATGAATAAATTGTTCTCAGTGGGGAGCAGCAGAAAGGATAAAAGTCAGAAATCAGACTTTAAAAAAAAAACTATACCAAACTCTATAAAGGAGTTATGTCACTGATTCTGATCGAAAAGCATTGATTATTATTTTTTTGTGCATTCATACTGCTACCTTTTAACCAGCTTTTCTTAAATCTTCATTCTGCTGAACTTTCCAAGCACTTTGGCATTATGTAATATGAAACTCATATCACAGTCGTTTCCCAAACTTCACCACAAAGCTAGATTTTGGGCAGAACAAAACCGTGGACCTACCTTGCTTAGCCCTAAGTATGTCACCATTGACATAACAGGTGCTGCTAATGCAAAGACCAGCAAGTGTTTTCTGATTCGATTCCGTTCTAGCCCAGCGTGCATCAGGAAGGAAACGAGGCCAAAGGCAGCTGGTGCCTGCAAAAAACAATATTCACTGGTAATACAATACCTTCTAAAGGCCCCAGAGAGATGAGAAAAGGTTGAAATTTTACTTACTACACTGAAATGGACTGAATTGGAAGACACTTCAGGGTGGGCACTAGCATGCTGCAGCTAACCCAAATGAAGAGCACTCTGCAGGCTGCCCCACCTTAATAACCAAACCTAACAGAAACGCCTGTTCTGGCTACCACAGAACACATACTTGTGGAGTCATTATAAACTGGAAAATATTCATTCTCATTACAGTCATTGTTATTATCCCTAAGACTCCATCAACTTAGGTAATTTCTTTTTCTGTCCTATTACTATCACATATCCTTAGACCAGCAGTTTCTTCACTGCAGTAGAAAAATTCTACAAATAACATGGCGAGGGAAAAAATTGCCCAGTGACAGGTGACAGTCAGCCTCCATATTAACAAAGACTTAAGAGCTCTTTTGATTAGTTCATTCCTGTTCTCTTCAGGAAGCAACAAATACTTTCTTTTTCCACTGCTGGCATCCAGTGTCTTATCCAAAAGGAATAGATGTCCCACCATTCACAGAATTTACTATATTTTTGCTTGTATAAAGACAATTGCAATCCACTCTGATATTTCTGACGTAAGACAAAACTAAAATACATTAAGCATTTTTACACACAGAATAATTTTTTTTAACTTAGAAGGAAATGATGAGTGAAAAAAGATAAGACAAAAGCATCAATCAGGATCAGAAGAATAGAAAAAAGACACCACAGGAGAAATAAGTTTCTCTTCTAATACCAAATATTCATAGGAAAAACTGTCCTCCTCAAAAATTGTACCATTTCAGAAGTCAGTTAATTTGAACACTGAGAATAAAAAAAGCAAGTTTCACCTTGCAATAGCAATAAATTAAGCTCCAAGATGTGACAGTGACATTGCCACCCTCAAAGAAAGTTATGTAAACCACTATTTCTTGTATGAACATCAAAGAAAAGACACAATAGATATGCATTTCCTAACATTTTGAACATGTAATTATACAAGATTTCTGCTGAATTTATGAATAACCACTGGAATCCATGCATGTGCTACCATAAGGCAAATTTCATCTGCACATGTGTGTTTAGAACCTATACTGCCAATAGGTACATTCACACAAGAATTCAGCAAAGATCTCTCCATCTTCAAGAGCCACTGTTTGCTTGTTACCATCAGCAAAACATTTGTTTTCCTACAAAAAATGGTATGTGAGTGATGTTGAAGCTACTACAACAGAGGTAACCAGCAGTAACAACATAGAGGTTTTTTGTTTGTTAAATAAACACTACCACACTAGCTTCAGAAGAAGTCAGTGTGAAGCTGACACATTTCTTCATGAGCTACTCTTCTCTCTCTACTTTTGGGAGATTTTTCCCAACCTCTGCAACCAAGGTAGGCAGTAGGCAGTCAGAATTCTCTCTCACTTGCACCCCTCTCAGGTTCAGCATCAATCATGTGCTCTTCTGTCATACCTCATATCCATTCTTTTTGGTCCTTGACACTGTACTAACCTCTTCATCTCAAAGGCATTAAACACTTCTGTATTACATCACTAATGAAACTGTAAATCTTTAGCAATTCCTGTGAGTGTTAACAGCCTTGTGAAGAACAAGATTTTTTTGATAACTCACCTTGTGCAACATAATCGCAACAAACACTATCAACTGGACACTAGTCTGAGAAGTAGAAGCTGCTGCACCCAATGCAACACCATCAGCTGAAAAAGGAGGGCAGATTCATGGATTATTCCTCCACATGAGCTTCCCCACCCCCTCAAAGGCTGACAGTAGAAAACATGTCAATTTAAGAAGCTCTGTTACTGAAAACTGCCATTAACAACAGCAATCAACAGAGGATTCATTTGCCTTTGTTTGTTAAGCCATAACATTTCAGGATATCAGACAACCCTCAACAGGAGCTGTCTCATATTTCCCAAGACCATAAAACCATACTGGGAATCAACTCCATATTGACACATTCCTTCAAATTAGAAAAGTAACAAGTTTAGTTGTTTTAGTCTTCTGTACTAGAAAAGACTTTCTCTCTAAATTAAAAAAACTGTTTTAGATACTAAGCATTGCAAGAATTTTAATTATTACCATTTAAATGATTTTTCAAATATAAATACTATTGTAAATATTATTTTTATCACTTACAATAAATATACTGTCTACATGAAACAGAAAATGAAATACTATACTACTCCTTAATACATAAACACTTTGTTTAGTGAAGAAGTATCTTTTTGATCAGCATCTTCTGACTTTAGACAATATCCTTCAGCAAGACATGAAAAAGCATCATATTTATACTAACATATATAGTGCAGAATCAGAGTGTGAACATGGCTTGACTGTAACACACACCTAACAGTCAGTCCTTGCAAGTCAGCCTAAATGTGTTTCAGTCAAGTCTTTGTGCTCCACCTTATAATGCCTTTTTTCCCCCTACAAGGTACTATTCTTTTAAACTAGTATATTTTTAAAAAACCCATCAACCAACAAGCAAACCCAAAGGAGTTTCATACAACTTATTAAATGGGTTAGTGTGTATTGAAATTTAGCAGCTAAAGGAGTCAGCAAAGGAATTGAAGAGGCAGAGAGTGAGCATCACACAGCCTTTCAGATGGGAAAACTAACACAGTAAAGAGTCAAAGAAAATTCTGTACCCAAATAAAACTCCATGAACCATCTGAGCTCCCAGTTCATTCTGGGGAAGATCCTTACTTCTCCCTGCTTTTCTTTTTTTGCTTTTTTTTTATAAAAAGCCACCTCCAAAAGCAAATCCCAAGTGTCTCCATTACACCTAAAGATGACCCACACAGCAATGCATGTACTTGTCAAGCACTAACGATAGGTGTCCCACCTTACCTGCAGCATGGACTACTAGTCCTAGTGTTGTGGTGATTTTGGAGTTGCCTGATCTTGCAGCTTCTGGATCTGAAACAGTCATGAGAACAGTTAAGATAAAGAGACCAAATGAATAAATTATGCTGGGAAAAACATTGTAAGTATCACTGTACATATCTCCCCCAGTTGCTTAGGCAGTTGTATTCAAAGCTACCAGCTCCCGTATGTCTGCATTAACACCTTCAAATCACCTGACATTCTGCCAACAAACAAGTGACAGACTCATAGACAAATCTTTGCAATTTGCAGGATCTCTTGAATAGGCAGAAACAGATGTTTTTCTTAACCTCCCAAAATGAAATGTTAAAGGTCTGTGCCACCAAAAAGAAGAAAAGCTATTTTTGGATCCTAAGAATCCAGAGGTGCTCCAAGAGCCAGGATGATTTTTCCCCACACAGTTCCATGTTCATAGGTTCCTTCAGGCTCAGTCACTTTAAAAAACATTACAAAAACACTGCTATGTCTCCTGTGACAGGTACAAGCTAGATAAAACTTTACATAATATTCTGTTTTATAGTGTGTATCTCTAACACAGAGCACAGTTTTCTCCTGGTATTTGCTATGATCGGAGACACAGAAGAGGGTCATAACCTGTACAAACCAAGGATTCTTTTGGAAGTTGCTCACCTGCATCTCCCTGACATCCTCATTGCCATTGTTTCTTTAGAGCAGCTCTGAAAATCAGCTACCCACAGCTGTGGCTACATTTACACTCCCTCAGGATCACACAGGTGACACAGGCCCTGCACTGGGCTGTTATCTGTCCCAACACAGTAACCTCATAAAAGCTGCACCATGAACTGAGAAGAATCCAGGCAAAACATAACCCCCTCCTTTGAGTGTGTGTGTGTCTTTTACTTTTCCTTTGAGATCAATTCCTTAATTTTTCAGGGCCAAATTCCAGCATCAGAGGACATTGTGTGGGAAAAAAATGAGCAGCCAAAGGCAATAAAATATCTTTTCAAAGGACAGAACATCTTTGGTGCATTTCAAGCTACACTCTGAGCATGAAGTCACAGGCAGGAAACAAAGGCAACTACAGGCATTTTTAGAGTCTTGCAAGAATTTGACAAATATTTAGACAAAGCAAAAAGTATTTTGAAGTAAGTGAGGCTCTAGACCGGTGTGGGAGGTCCAGCTACGCAGTTCCAGTAAAGTACCAGAGCTTACATCTAATCATTTCTGCCATCTTACTTAAGATAAGTTGTTGTTCTTTGCAAATTTTACCTACATATATGACAAGTAGGAAAAAACAAACAAATATAAGACTAACCTGAAGTTTTTTGGAAAGCCAAAGAAATCCCCTATGGGTGATATTGTAAAACAGACAATAACTCAAGTGTCAAGTCACCCTTCACCCCTGCACCACATGTGCTCATACACGTTATTGAAGCAAGCTCTCGAATTATTGTGAATTCTGAGATAGATTTCCAGCATAAACATTTCACATGGACCTTGGTTTATGTTTTTAAACCTCCTGAAACACTGGACATGACTGGACAAATTAAATCCTGATAGCACTCAAAAAAATAAACTGTGTTTTGTTAATTAAGACAAGTTAGCAAGTGTAATAGAAGTGACTCTTTACTTACCATCTGTAGAGTGCACATGAGAGCTGCCTATCTGATCCACCAGCAGCATGAAGACAAAGCCGAGGACAAGGGACACGCCAATGTAGGCGTGCAGCCTGGAATGGTCGTGGCCGTGCTCATGCCCAGCTGGGAGTTTCGCCACCTTCTCAGACTCCATCACGTGCTGCAGCTCGCCCGCGGGGCGATGCTTTCCTGGGCAGGCAAGCGAGCACATCAGGAGACAGGGGACTAAACACGGGCACTTCTGCCCTCCTCTGCCAAAAGCCTTCCTCACACTCTCCTCGACAATACACTTTAAGGTCTTTCTTAGGACACTGCTCTTAGCAAAGCCTGGTTGGTTTCTACTCATAAATCTTAGGCATGGAAAAGCAAAGAAAGCATTAATATGTTATAAGCCAGGTTGCATTTTAAAAGAAGTTAATTCACAAAAATTGCTGTATAATTTCTTTTTTAACTGAAGTTGCCAGTTTTGTCAATATTCAGTTACTGTCAAGCAATTACTTCATTATCTTCATTTAAGTGAGAAAATACAGGATGAGGAGATAAAATTGGTTCCATCCACTAAAAGCTTAATACCATCTTTAAGATTAACTGATGCTGAGATATAAACAAGCTACTATTGATACACTCCATTGATATGACTACAAGAGCAGTTAAGTCAAGCCCACTGACCTACAAATGTCAGTACCATCCCAGAAACCCAAAGTCCAAGCCCTGGGGATGAATGATGCATGATTGTTTCCCCTACACATCAAGTTTGAAGCCATTCACAGACAAATTCTTTTTTCCTGGGTAAATACTTCTGCTATTATGACTACAGCACTGGGAAGTGTCTTTTTTTGCCATATACTAACCAAAATTATAGCCCATACAGCTCTACACAGCAAGCTGTATATGTCATACATGAACAGTATGCACAGCCATTTAGTGAAAAAGTATTAAAACCTACAAATGCTCACAGCAATTGTATTCATTGCTAGCTGTACCATTACAAGAGAAAATCGGTCTGCTCAGAATTAAAACTGAATGGAAAGCAAACCCACAACTACAGCTCATTAGAGACATCTGACATCAGAGTGCACAAATTTTAGTACAGTATAAAAGCATAATCAGAGCTTCTTTCACTTCTTGATAAAGAATGATTTTATCTATTATCTTCTATTTATTCTAAATCTAAGCAGAACAACAAATTTAGTGGAAGCTAAAAAAGTATACATTAAATCATATTACTAAAATGAAATTTAAAAGTTTAGAAACACAAAACCCAGTACTACAAGAAAAGCCAAGGACTACAGTTACCTCTCAATCCCAGATTAGCTTGCAAGGTTCTCTACAGCCTCACCTTTATAGTGCTTTCCCCTGAAATCAGTAAGTCATTGCTGTTTACCTTCAAACTTTTGATTCTGAGCATACTGGAAAAATCTCATACATGCAATGGTCATCTAATAGCACAAGTCTCCAACCAAAAGCAAAATTTAAAGTGCACTGCAAACAGAGGCAATGAGCCCTGAATATTTAAAACAATGTCATAACCTCAAACTGAGCTCTATGAAGGCTTTTGGCTATAAGACATGCTCCACACAAACATCCCTGTAAGACAATCTCTGCTCACATTGAGCTCTTCATTAGACATGTGGTGGTGAAAACAGTGACAGCAGACTAGAACTGGATGCTTGAACACAGAGATTTAGATGTGTAATGTATACTACCACTGAAGAGGGAATGCCTATCACTCTGTAAATTATCCCTATATAACCATAATATTCAGCTAAGTATGTTAATTCCAAGATGCTTTTCAGCTTCAGAGGAAATTCTTATTAGGGCAGGGACACAGATTTGTGAAACATCTCCTTCAATTGCTTTAATGAGAAGCAGTCTAAACTACAAAAAGAAACAGCAAATACTCCATAATTTCATTCTCTGCCAAAGGCATCCTTATACCTTCTTTGAAGTTCCAGTGGAAGTCAAACTCTCCCCAGAAAAAGAAACACTATGTATGACCTGTCATAAAAGGCTGCTATTCCACGAACAGTATAGCATCCAGACCCACAAATAATTAGAGAACTCAGCAAGAGTCATCAATCTGCGATCTGATCACATCCCTCAACGTGCAATATCATGCCTAAGATAGTTTTGCATTTCTATGCCTGCTTTGTGTCACACTGCTGTGAAGCTCTTCCACCAATCTCACGTTAAAAACCCTAAAAAGAAGCCTCAGTATTCATAACAACATGACCTATGTTATCTTGAACAAGGCTCTCTGGGTTTGGTTCTTACCCTCCAAAATGTCTTCATAAAGTGCATGTACTCCCTCTGGCACAATGACAGCCAAGGCAGTTCCACACAGCAGCCCAGCACCCAGAACAGTCACCAACTTCAATCTCTCCTGCAAGCAAGTACAAAACAAGTATCATCCTTAAGTATGAAAATGCTTTCTTTATTCTCCCTTATTAACAGAGGTTGGGGAAGGGGGTTACTTGTTACATAAATATTGAGAATTTGCAATTAAACCTTAACAACAATACATAAACTTATATGTTTTGACAGTAAAGAATAATCGTTTTATTCATATTTTTGGAGGAATTTCTGAAACAAAAATAAAAACCACACGTAGTTTCTATTAGAGTTATCTTCCTAGTTATATTACAGTTTGAGGCAAAAAACTTAGAGATATCTTCCCCCCAAATTAATTACATTCTGTTTCACCAATAAAGTCACCAATTCACTTCCTTGTGACTACACTGACAGGATAAAATCAAAGCCACATACTAAAATCCAATTACATAAACATATAATGGGGTCTAAGATATGACAGTCTGCAGAGGCCATTACTCAAGTTCTGTAAGAACCCCTCATATAACACGTAGCAACCATGGGAGTTTAGATCCTCCTAACAACTGTGTAGCACACATTGAGCGGCAGAAGCATCATCGTCTTCCACGCTCCATGAGAAGTCTGAGAGCTACCAAAATACCAGATGTTAACTATTGCAGACCTAGAGACAGAGGTCAGTGCTTGAGTAACAGGAAGCCACTTGTTGCATTTCATTATTATGCCATCTGTCCTCCTTCATGCACCCTAAGGACACAAATTGCTCGGTCTCACCGAAAGGTGCAACACTTGCATAGAAGAAGAAGGAGGCACTAGGGAGATGCACAACCAGCTTCCTGAAGGCAAGACAAACGTGGCCATAAGGGAACACCTGCAGCATCACTGGGGGAAACTCAAACAGTAATATGCAAGAGATGAAAACAAGCGTAAAGTTGCCACAAAAATGCACTGTATATTAGCATTTACAATAATTATACTTGGTAAATTGTCATACAGTGGCAATCTACATAAGAAGATAAATTTTCAACATCTGCTCTTCATAAAGTAATTCTGCAAAAATAACAGTATTGTACAAGGAAAAAAACATTATTTTTATCTGCAACACTATAGTATCTTTTGTAAATATACATAAGCACAGGGGAAATTGTCAGAAGTAATACTGATTTATTACAACTGCAAATATAGGGTATAGCTTGCCTTCTCTTGGGCACCTGTGAATTTTAAAGATCCATGAAAAGAATACACACTAACAAGTTATCATTTCAAGATAAGTCTCCACCTCCTTTTCAGTATAAAACACTCAGGTATGGTAAATACAGAAACTTAATAAGAACAGCCTACATAGACAGGCAACAGTAACATAGTTTTATCCAAAAAATCAAACCAATTCTGTTAAATACATTTGCATGTTAAAAATCAAGAGCAACACAGTAAACGGTGCTAAAACTCCATGGGAAATATCTCTGATTCCTCAAATTAGCAAATTGTTCCATGCTCAATATCTTTTTTAAGTCTGTATGGCATTGAAACTCTCACTTGGACCTATCAAAAACTCATACCTACTTTCAGTAGGAAGTGGCCCCAGCTCCTGCCTCTGTTACACCATTCAAACTGCTACAACTTTTTTTCTTTTTGCATTTAGACTACAGTTTAAGAGAGAGCCTCAGAACTGGTACAGTGCTGTTTCCAGCCCTAAATTAGACCAACAGAGTCCAGTACATTAGGATTAAGCTGAAAGGGTACTTCTGCAGAACTAAGGCAAAAGGTCTGTTCAGTCAGTCCCATTCACCACCCATGTTTAGTCACACTTGGCTTTCCCAGAGTTCTATACCTTCAAGAATATCCTAATCTAGTAGAAACAACAGAACACAGCACAAGATCAGAACACAAATAATAAATGCCATGACAGAATAATAATCTGAAGGAATGTGGTAACACCAATGAATAATTTTATTGTTCTCTAGCATCTGGGGTATATTATGCACAGCATTCACTTTTGTTTTCAACTCAATCATTACAATGTTCAGTGGGAAGAGGCATTTTTACTCACTTTGGCTATCTGCAAAGCTTTCTGCAAACTATGGAATGGACTGTCCAAACAGTCATTTCAGTTTGAAACTGTCTTTGTTGCAGAATCCTAAGCAATAATTTTAAACAAAACAATTATAACTTCTAATTAGACAGTCCAGGATTAGCTAGGATTTGTACATCATGTGCAGAAGATATTCCACTCTTTTAAACCAGCACTGCAAGCAAACCCTTAAAATATCTAAGATTTAAATCAAGGGTAAAACTGAGTCAAGAATTTCTGAGAGAAGATACCACCACAATAAACTTGACAGCACATTTTTGTACTGATGGTAAAATACCACACACACAAAAGGCTAATAAATATGTGATTACTGCTTAGGCAGTTTTGGATCCACAACAGAGCTGTATTCCTGCAGCTGCTGGAAGCCTTGAATGGAGACCACTGATTCAACTATACAGATTAAGAAACTTACCTTCAAAAATCATTGAATGTAAGTTAAGAGGTGACTATCAAGCACATACATGACAAAATGCAAAATTACATTTAAAAAGAGACAATATTATCACACCAGGCAGTGCTCTCAGGAAATTTGCAGGGAAACCCTTTGTAGGCTTTAGGGCACAAGTGAGTTTTGAAGAGCAAGACAGTGGAAGCAACAACACTGAAGACACCTAAGGGAAGGTCCACCAAAGCATCAGATGAAGCACTGCCAAAAGAGAGCTGTGCTGATGTTCACGTGAAGATGCCCGAATACACTATCAGGTTCCACTTCATTCAGCCGAGTTGTACTTTCCCTAAAATGAACAGCCTTTCCTTCATGCTGCTCAGGGTCTACTGCTCTCGAAGCCTCCCAGCAATAACGGGACCAAAGGTCAGGTGCAAGCAGCCCTCCGACTTGATGGAAGACAAAGGCACATTTCTCCTCCGGCACCTTGCTTCCCAAAAGCAGCACTACTTCCAGAAAAATGGGAACCCCTCAGAAGAGTGCTCTTACTAACTTAGAACAACTAAACTCTCACTACACCACACCTCTACACCATAATCATCATTTAGAAAGAGAAAACTCCCTCGGGGAGGATATTAGAAAACTGAGAGAGACTGTGACACTGGTCATCACCTCAACAATCACTTCTTAGAAGCCAAACATGCTTAATGAGGAACTCCTGTACTGTTTGGAAACTTACCCAGTCTATGAAAGTCTCCCTCTCCCTTAACAATACCTTATTTATCCAAGATATTTTTCCAAAAGAATGCCTTGAGCCACACGGAGCAGTAACTTGAAGTTCTACGCTAATCAAAAAGCTAAGGTTTGATTTTCAACAGTGCAAGCTGTAAACAAAATCGTGAATCAACTTTTTCTGAGAATATTGTTGGAATTGTTTTCAAAAGCCTTGATTTGAGTAGCCCACGGGCGCATAATAAGAGATAATCTCTGACTTTAGCAATTTCTTAGAGAAGCTTTCTAAGAATAGCCATGCTTATTCATGTCCTTACACTACACGGTGAGACTTCGCTTCACCTGTAGCAGACTCGACTCAAATCCGCCAAGTTTAAATGGCCACTGTGAAACAAGCATAGCACAGAAATTTTGAATGAAAATTAATACTGCACTCATAACTTTTAAAGTTACAGCTTCATCCTTAATAGCGCTGCCGAATTCCAAGGGCACCAACTCCTCCTGGGACATCTCTCTGGTTTCTCCTTTGGCAACCAACGAGCAGTTTGGCGGAGCTGTCTTACCTCGGAAAAATTAACTGCCAAGGGTATAATTCCTGCCACATAGCAGGCGACCAGCATGGCCAGGGACAGCAAGCAGATGGAGGGGAAGTCATCCATTTCGCCGCTTTCTGTCCGGTCCCTTGAAGTGAAATCCAACAGCAACTTTTCCAACTCGCCCCACCGCACGCCTTAACTCGTACGGACACCGAGCTCCCAGGAGAGGCTTTCAGCCATGTCTCTGTCGCCGGGCGGCAGCGGCCGGCTCGGCCCCCGGCCGGG